>KN472590.1:37502-50000 GCA_000787095.1 Periophthalmodon schlosseri
CACACAATTTTAAAAAAAAAAAAAAAAAAAAAAAATTATTCATTAATTAATCAACGTACTACTAGAGACCACATTTCTTAATTGAGTGAGTCTGATTAAAATATAATATTGACCATTTTAAAATATGTGTACAAAGTTTATAAAGTGACTTGTGGTATTGTCCTATGGCTCAAGCAAAGCTATAACGGAATTCGTAGTCAACAACTGTTCTAATGAATATAGTAAAACAATAGAAAATGATTGACTGTACTACTTACCACCACGACGAATCCACTCTAGGCGTAAAAATGAGCAGCAGCAAGATACTACACAGGTACACCTTGTGGCACACGGGTTTGGAGTGATGCCTTCTCGACACAGTTTTGCTCCCCATGGCACTTCTCCTGCCGCGCGCCCAGCTCCGAGAATCCGTCAGCTCAGACAAGTTAGGATTTGTCATTCATGTGTTGGCAAAAGCTGCACAATCGGGTATCGAATCGGTCCCCGACGCTTGTTCGCCGTCCATCATCGGAGAAGTGAAACGAGAAGTCCTCGGAGTCCACTTAAGCGCTTTTAAACTCCATCAACTAGACGCCTCCCGAGTCTACCGCTACCTTCACTGACATTTTGAGCAATAAATTAACTTATCCTCAGCGGTAAATCAAAATGGGATACGGATAATGTCTGGTGACCCGTTGGTGAAGAAGACAAGTAGTTTTCTGTATAATGGGGACAGGACTGCGCGCACTGGATAGCTTTTACGCACGAGAAAGAAGATGCGACCGACTTCTCTCACGGCGTCAACTGTTTGTGTCCTCCTACCCTATCGCTCCCCGTGTCCAAAACCTCAAACTCCCTCCCCTTTTACAACGTAGACTGGGACTGCTACTCATTAGGAAAGCTAACCAAGCCACTAAATGGAAATGATTGCTTGTGTCACGGGGGAAACTTGGATTTTGGTTGCTAACCGCTGTCCACCAGAGGTCAAGCTTCATGTCACGACACATCATTAAACAGCGACTCTATAGAGGCAATTACTCTCAAGGGGAATTTTAGACATACGCGGAGTCATGTGACAATTAGATGACTATTAGCTAACCGGTCTGAACCAAAGGTATCAATTAAGTTAAATAAAGTAAACGTACTGCATTAGTTCTCCCTATGTCTCAAGCGGAACATGTTCAACAAATGCCTAGACTAGTTGCATATTGGAGAGTGGACACGGCTTTTACGTAAAGCTTATTATTAGGTATAGTTTGTCTCTGTCTTCACTCGGCTCTTGTCTCATCAAAAGCCAAGAGACAGGAGCAGGTCAGTCTCCCCAGGTCTGTTTTCATGAAAATAGTTGGCCCAACTCAAGGACATGCTTAGCTCTCTTCTTTGTAGACTTTCTCAGTCACTTGTATCTTTGTTCACAGTATAAAACAATGGCCCACAAAAATCTCTTATATTTTACTATTATAGTACCACAGATATTTACAGAATTGTGAAACACTAACTTACAATTTAAATGCTATTTCATACTATGGTCAGGAGCTGACTCATGACTGAAAGGACATGATCCCAGCCAAAAAGTCCCTGGTTGCAGTAGTATCCGTAACAGTAACAGTGGGCATCTTGGGCTCTAATAAACTTGTATTGACATCATCAAACCATGTTTGAGCTTGTCCAACCAGGCTACTGCTGCAGAGAATACAGACAGTGTCAGTAATCTCTTTTTCAAAGACAATTCAAAAGCCCTGTGTCCAGAATGTGGCTGCTCAGATATTCTTATTCTTATTACAAAGTCATTTCTTCCTTGTTTTTTTATATACTTTATTTTGAAACTGGCTTGTTTGAAAAAAACAAAAAACAAAAATAAAAACAAAAACATCTATAGACCCGCAACCAACTTCTGGTAACCAGAGTCAAGAGCATGTGGTCTGTGTTCATGTTTGTGCTCTTGTACTTTTGTACAAACTCAGAATTAGATTGGTGTATAAAACGGTTCCACTTCTCCAAGACCTGCTCACAAATACCCCTCATATCCCAGCTGTTTGTCCTTCAGCCCAAACGTCATAACTGGATTTAGACCCCCATTCACATCCCCACTCTCTTTCTTTACCTCCATATTTTTTTCTCTGTCATCTCCAGGACAAATTGCTTTACACTGAGCAGGTAATAACAGCAATACCACACAACATCCAATCATGTCCCACTTTGAGCCCGCTCCAGCTGTGCTCTTTAAAGGCACCTATTCTGGGAGCATCTCATGGACATGGCTAATTTGGGAGCGAGGATCTAGCGGAGGAAAAGGAGAGAGGAAATGATTGAGAGCATAGAGCGGTCGATAGACACTTGGTTATTTCAGTTTCTTGGATAGGGTTGAGGTGAGGGTTGTAAATTTGACGGACAGTTCATGACAAAAGAGCACGTCG
Source organism: Periophthalmodon schlosseri (assembly GCA_000787095.1). Lineage (NCBI taxonomy): Eukaryota > Metazoa > Chordata > Actinopteri > Gobiiformes > Gobiidae > Periophthalmodon > Periophthalmodon schlosseri. The sequence continues at coordinate 39,899 of KN472590.1, forward strand.
CCTCCTTGACCGCGATATTGTCATTTCAGAGTGACACTGGGGATATATGATAGGATAATAATATACAAGTAGGAGCAAAGAGAAAGAACAACCATTTTTGGTGTTATAAATAATGCAAAAATTGGTGCTTTGGTTTAATCTGGCTCGTGCCAGATTGGTATGTATAGCACATTTATCAATCTGGGATGGCTCTCACTGAAAAGTGATTGGGAAAAGGTGTGACATGACAAATATTTCAATCTGATTGGTCAAAGATATTGTTTTGGTTTGTTTGGGTGCTTCACCTTTGGTTTCTGACCCTACCACAATGTTGCCCCGTAATTGGTCTGGATCAATTGTTAAGCGAGCAATCACAACAGTGAGAGGTGGGCCAGATGGATTCTTGGGAGTTTATGAACTCACCAATATTTCGAGAATTCGTCTTGCTTGTCAGGTTAGTCACTCACCAGGAGCTCGGAGTAGAGCCTCTGCTCTTCCATGTAGAGAGGAGCCAGCTGAGGTGGCTCAGACACCTGTTCTGGATGCCTCCTGGATCCCTCCCTAGGTAAGTGATCTGGGCATGTCCCACTGAGAGAAGACCCTGTGGAAGACCCAGAACACACTGGAGGGACTATGTCTCTTGGCTGGCCTGGGAATGCCTTGGGATCCTCCTGGAAGAGCTGGAGGAAGTGTGAACTGTGAATGTTGTTGTGTCCTTGGGCAAGATACTACATCCCCTTTATGTAACTTTTGCAAGTTCCTCATGCAGCGTCATGAATGAGTTTTCTTCTGGATACTACGGTTTCCCTCACAAATCTAAAACTAACTAACTGTTAACAAAAATCATCTTGGCCTTACTATAAAATCAGTGTATTTATCACAGTGATTGACACAAAATGACATGAATGACACAATTTAATGTGTTATCACGATTTATTATTGTGAAACAGAAATGATCTTAACACCAGAGCAACTTAACTATGAGTTCATCCAACTCTGATGAAATCACGGAATGCAGTTTTTACATTTTAAACTTTCAAAATCTATGAAATACAGACTAAAAATCACCAGGTTGTGTTATATTTGGATTTGTTGTGGACTAAAATACCTATCAATGTGGAGACAACAACTTCCCTAAGCTATTACTAATGTGTGAAAACAAGATTAATGCCTCACTATGGGACAATTCCATGTGTTGAATTTGAGCCAGTATATTGCGTGGCCTGGCTGACAGTACTACAGTCATTTGTCTTATGTCAGAGTAGTAGCTGCGGTCTGGGACACAGAGGAGAGAAAGGAGAGTTTGTGGTGGGACAGGCCCCTCACAGCTCGTCAACCTGAGCTAGTGTTTATGGAGGTTGGAAGCACCAGGCTTAGTTAGCTGAGGGAGCGGGAGTGATTTGGGATATCCTGTATGAGACGTGGTTACAAGGTTACAAGTGTGTGGAGTTTGTTGTTACATTATATTTTATACCAGATACTATTTTTATTACAACATTTATGCTGGCTTGCGATGGGCTCCAGTTTTATGTCAAGACTTGGAATTAAAACATGGATTCTTGCTAAGATTTATATTTTGGTCTGTGGCAATAACAGAACGTACATAAGAATATTATAATAACTAAATGCATAATACATGACAAAAAGACCAAAATTTGGTTTTTGATTTACTTTGATTTACAATGATTTCAGCTGCCCCTTAGAGCTCTTAAATATAGCACTGCCCTCTAGAGGACAAAGGCAAGCAGTGCACTACAGTACAAGCCATACAAAAATCTCTCTATCAAGCATTCAGTAAAATGTACATAGATTATTATCATTATAATTGAAAAAAACACAACATAAACCAGGAATTTTAATACATTCATACAGTATTTATTAAATATGTTAATTTTAATATTCCAGCATGTTTAAAGGAATGATAAACAAAGCCATCATCTGATTGTATTTAATATAAAACAATGTATATAAGTGCATTGGTCTTTCATCCAAAAGTATTACAATAAGGTGAACTACTCAATGACTTTGAGTAAAAATATACCCAGTATCTGATGTAAAAACACTATTTAAGTATTTTAAACATACTTATTTACAACATTTAAAAAGGGCTACTCTAATGTGAGTGTCCATTAAAACTTGAGAATTTACATTGGTCAAAGTACTACTACAAGTACTTATTTACACAAGGAATGGTGCTGAAGAAGAAATTAATAAGCAAGATAATGTGATCCATCTTTGTTAATATTATAAAAGTATTGTGAAAAAATATCATAATATGTACTATTACGGGGTATCTTCATATACATTCTTGGGTTGGAAAGAGTCTCAGTTAATTTTCAATGGCTGGATACATTTTATAATAAGTACACCTTAATTAGCCTTAATTAGCCCATGTATCTTCTCTGCTTATCTCCATGGAGATGTTATTGCTTTGCCTGGAATATTCCACAGTGCATTTAACTTTATTTATTCATTTATTCAACTGAAACTCTTTTGTTCCTTTGAAAAACATGCATTTTTACTGTAAGCAGGGTCACTTCTCCAATCTGACTTGGTCAGGAGGCATCACCGGCTTGTCTCCATGGAGATAGATATGTTTAATGCCATTCTGTGGTACACTCTAAGCAAAGCAGTATCATGGAGGCAAGTACTATAGGTGACGCTCCACCTGTAAAGTTGTATAGTGCACCTTTAGTAAAGCATAAAGAAAAATGTATTCATAATGAACAAATAGTCTATTGATAGTTTATTAAGAATGATTCAGACTTAGTAGCTACTTAATGGGTTAGGCTTACTTATTAGATAAGTAGTTACTAAGACTAAGCCTGAATAAGAATAAATTATTTATTCATAATCAATTAAGTCTTTCTTCATACTTTGTTAAGGCTAATTAAAAGGTGTAGTTATTGTGAAGTGAAATTAAATCACGTCATAAGCAGAGCAGCAATGTCTTTTAAACTCATAGTCCATTTTCTTTCATTCAAACTAAATCTTAGCTGGACGACACCACCATATCCATCTCTTTGACCCCTTCCTGACCCGAAATGAGCCCACAGCTTCCTGTCATAGAACTGTCGGACAAATGCCCTCCAGACTTGGGCGTTGTAGCGGGCGAGGGTGGAGCTTGTGCCAGCCCAGGCTTCTTTGGCGGGATAGGCGGCGGTATGCCCCTCTCCGCCCTGGCAATAGTGGGGGACCTTATACCCTGCTGCAATGCGCCAGTTGCTCGCCCAATCACTGGAGACAGGGGCGTGGCCAGGTTGCGATAATCCGTCCCAAATGGAGAGGGATTGGGCGTAGTTAGCTTGGGTTGCGCACTAGTGAAGCGGGACAAGACTTGCGTCACAGTGCTGCGGGCTAGCTGTTTTACCGGGCTAGCTTCAGGAGGACTGGCAGGAGATAGTTGCTCCTTCGATGGGGCGGAAAGGGCAGGTTCGATCTCGGAAGTGCCTTGAAATTTGTGGCGAGCGGCGTGGAATCGTTGGTGGATTCCGGCCTGGTACGGAGACTGGTAGGAAGTGGGGCTAGAGGTAGGGTGTCTGGTGAGGTTTGGAGATGTGGATGGGGAAAGGGGAGGGAGAATAGTACTTTGGGTTTCAGTTCCGTTCTGAAGGTGTACTTTATCCGGGATTGGTTCATGGTGACCGTTGATCTTCATACATGGTTGAAGGTGGGTTCGGTCCTCCTCCAGATCTTCTACCTTCATATGGACCGCTTTAGTAGAAGGGACTTTAGTGGCCCACTCCTGTCCTTTGTCCTCAGCTGGTATTGTGCAGTCAGACACAGTAGTGCTGGTCACTTCTGCTAACTTCCTCCTCAGCTCCTCCACCTGAAACAGTAAGAGAACAATACATTTTAATATGTATAAAATGTGAAAAATGTCTGTGTCTTCAATATACCTTCTTCTTAATTAGTTACACCACATCACCAAAAGCTTTTGTTTCTAATAATTCTTTTAGAGGAAAGGGCCATTCCCAAACTATAGCCTCTTTTTATTTGGCATGGTTTGCTTGGGGCCGCCTTGGAGCAGGTCAGTTTGGTGTGGCCACCTCCAACCAAGTTTCCATGCTCCGAGCACAGCTCCGCATCCAGGGGCAGGGCTGTGCTATGTGAGCGACAGACGTCACCCAAACTGATGTTGACTTAAGATATAAAATCTAAATAGAATCCAAATTATACTTTTAATCATAAGACTGATCTCAGCAATTCACAAAAAGATGTTAATCTTGTTAAAGATAGTAATTCCAAGTTGTGAGACGTGGCTAAAGCTAAAGCTAAAGCTAGAGTAAACACAAACTACTTCTGGTTCGTCAGCTTTTTCTGCATTTATTTCACTTCTTTTCACCTCTGTGCCTTGTTTTAACATCTCTTTATGCAATGCATTGGCTTTGGCTTATGTTAGATGCATTATGCACTGGGATACATTTTTGATCTTGACGTGAGTGATGATAAACACGAAACTGGTTTGAGAGTCCAGCCTAGTCCTGATGTAGACCATGTTTGGTTCTCTTCTAGTCCTGGTTCAGTGCTGTCTGGACCAGAATTAGTTCCATTCTTAGTCCCAATTTAAATTTAGTTTGATGTGCATGTACAAGTTCTTATTCTTTTGAAGATATAGACATATTTAGTTGAATTTGGTATTTGTGCAGAGCAAAAAGCGTTCAGTTCTGACTGAAGTGGTGTAGGTACTGACCTGTAGTTGTAGCTGACAGCAGTGGGCCTCCTCCTTCTTGAGTCGTGACCTGAGTTGCTCTCTCTCTGTGTCGAACTCAGCCAGCTGCTCCTCCACCTGAGCCTCCATCCTCAGAGCCCTCCTGCGCTCCTCCTCCAGCTCCCTCTTCAGGGTGTGACAGGACTCGCGCTCCTATAGCACAATGAAATGAAAGATACCATACATGTGTGAATACTGTATGTATCAGCTCTTCAGTTGTTGACTTAATATGACTTTTTCTGTTATAATGGCCATTTTGAGGACTATAAGCATTTAAAAGATATAATTAGTTTTGATTAGTTAACTGAAGCGACAACAGTCCAAATTTTTGATCACTCTGAAAACAGTGGATATGATAATCAGATAGAGCTGCTAAACTGAGCAATACCTGGAGGACTTAAGGGGAGAGAGAGGAGAGGTGTTTATAATCAGAAACCCCTTGCTGTAATCTATGGAGGACCAAAACTGTCATAACTGGAAATAAACAAATAAACGAATATATGTCGGAATGTATTAAATTAAATGGTGAATAAAAATATATGTGTAAATAAATAAATGATTTACACATTAATGCATTTTTACACTTCTGTATTAATTAATTAATTAGTAAATTTGTGAATTTATTTATTTTTAAATATATTTATTTTTACATTTATTTATTTCCACATTTATTCTTTTTACAATGTTTTATTATTTTTACATTTTTTTATTTACTCATTGATTTATTTCCACTTTCATTTATTTTTACATTTATTCTTTTCCACTTTTCTTTGTCTGTCTTGTCAGTCTTGAACTGTGTGAAGTGCCTTTGAGTGCCATGAAAAGCACTATACAAGTGTTAGTACTACTACAAATACTACAACAACTCCAAATACTACAACAACTCCAAATGCTACTTCTTCAAAGACTATTACAACTACATAAATACTACTACATAAATACTACTACTACTACTACATAAATACTACTACTACTACTACTACTACTACTACTACTACTACTACTTCAGATACTTCAAATACCACCACTATGGCAGGACTCTAGACTAACGATTTGAGTTTGGGTGCACCAGAACAGCTGCTTATTTAAGTGTAATATATTGCTTCACCAATAAGGGCTAAATAAATAACTTTGTAACTAAGTGAGTGAGCCCTCTTACTTTCGATTTCAGTAGTTGATCTCTGACATCTTTTGTCCTCTATATATAGTACATAAAATATAAAGTGTATTTAGCTTGTTTAATGTGCAGTACCTTGTCGAGTTTGCGGCTGGTCTCTGAGAGTCTGTGTCCCTCCTCCAGAGCTCTGGCACTGGCCCACTTACACTCTTTGGCCAGAGCACAAGAGAGCTGCTTATGCTGAGCCCTCTCCTCTTCCAACTGCTCTGTGAGACGCCTCTGCTCCTTCTCCAGCCTCCTCACCTGACTGCGCTCAAACTCCAGCTGAGAAGGACACACAAGGACAGCAACTGTGAAAATGAGTATTTTCTGTTGCAAATAAAAGTCAAATACATTGCTCATAAAATAAAAGTGGGATACATTTGTTCTAGTAACAATAATAATAATAATAATAACATTGGTTTTACAGCGTGTTTTTCATGGTAACGCAAAGACACTTTGCAATAGTTTAAAACAAACAAACAAATAAGAAGTGGAATGGAAGCAGTCACTTGTGGTAGTTATAAGCTATGAGGAAAAGGTGGGGAGGAGAGATTTGGGGCCGATGATGATGATTTCAGATTTGTTTCAGTTGAGTTTGAGGAAGTTGGTGGTCATCCAGGGTTTTATGGCAGAGAGTCATTTTGAGAGGGTTGAGATGATAGCAGGGGTGATGGTTTTGGTGGAGAAATAAAGTTGAGTGCTGTTGGTGTAGTGATGAAATTTGAGTCCATGTTGATGGATGATGGGACCAAGAGTGACGTGTAGAGAATAAAAAGGAGGGGACCAAGCACTGAGCCCTGAGGGACTCCGTGAGTAACAGGAGAGATGTGGATTAAGCATTAGGTGAAGATGTAGTGGGATCTGTTGGAGAGGTAGGAGGTGAACCAGGAGAGAACTGAGCCGATGGAGTTAGGATGGTGGGGGAGAATGGAGTGATCAATCGTGTCAAAGGCAGATGAGAGGTCGAGGAGGTGGAAGATGGAGAGAGAGCCAGTGTCAGTTGCGAGGAGGAGGTTGTTAGTTACTTTGATGGGGGCTGGTTCTATGTTTTGGTGCATGCGGAAGCTGGATTGGAAGATTTCATACAACTGATTTGAGTGGAGATAATCTTGAAGCTGAATGGAGACGGAACGTTCAAGGATTTTAGATTAGGAGGAGGTAGATAGGAGGAGGTAGATAGGAGGTTTGAAGTAGTAGGCACACCCATAATCCTACCAAAGAGTTTTACCAATCTAAGGATCTGTCATTTATGTATATTTTACAGTCAGGTTTCTAAACCATATCTTAGAACAGAGTCAATACTAGCTCTATAGAAAGTAAGCATATTTAATTAAAAGTGGAAACGCTGAACAAACACCAGGCTAATTCTACAAAGTTTATGAGCTGAAGTGTATCATGCAGGGCTGCAACTAACGATTATATTAGTAGTCGATTAATCAGTATTTTTTCCAATTAGTCGACTAGTCAAACAACTCTATGTCAATCTTTTTTTGGTTGATAATGTTCAATATAGTGATGAAACTGTTCATTCGTTTTAATATTCTGATTTAATAATATCACTGTTTTTGTTATAAAAAAGGTCTTTTCGTATTCGTTTTAGATTCTGTAAAGACCAGATAATACAAAATATGGCTCTGATTATTTTTCATAATCGACAAGTCATGACTGGTCAATTAATCGTTGCAGCCCAAGTATCAATGATATTATTTTGCTTTAAATTAGTCAGTGCTCTTTTACCTGTTGTTGTAAACGCTCTCTTTCTTTTTCTAAAATGTAGGTCACGTCATCTCCCTCGGCTGTGTCCTCAGCGTGCCTCCTCTTCTCCTCCTCCAGATCTGCAATAACCTGGGACAAACACAAGGAGGAGACAGAGAGACATGTAAGTTCATTCGAGCTATCTCGAGGGAATTTGGAAGTTTGTGTAAATTTGAATTGAGAAAGCTGATTATGCAAATGTGTGTTTTGGCTGCATGTGGGAACCTATTTTAAAGTTAAGTCCAAGAAAATTCAACAACGGGAACCACAGAAAAATATCAATAAATGTTTTCTTCCTACAGTGCTCTTAGACATTTGGACATTTGTCCTGTACCACAAAAGTTATGTTGGCCATAGGATCCTACTATTTTAGTGCTAAAACAATTGCTAATTCCCAACCTTTTGATATGAAGGCTTGTATAATTTTAAATTTACTATTCAATTTTCTCTCTTAATGGATATGCAATTTTAAGTATGAAAAAAAAAAAATCATATACATAGGACAAAATTGAGTTTTCCTGACTAATGCTAGAATAATAAAATAAGTCTTACAATCGACTCATCGTTTTATAACAGATGGAATGGAACAACACTTAGTGGGTACTTTTTCTTTGTACTAGTGGAGAAGTTTTTGTTATTTTTTTGTACTATGATAAGATTTGAGCTGTAGAGGGTTGACTAAATAACTTTTATTATAGATACAAACTAACTTCTAGTGTTACTAACTGTTCCATCCGGCTATTTATGTATTCATTTATTTCCTGTTCTGCTTTAGGTTATTGTGTCAGTGTCAAAATTTGTTATTGTATCAGGCCTAATTTTAGGAAAAACAATACATTAGAACAATAAAACAACAATACATTCTAATTGTCTAGGTCTTTATTTTTATTCATTTGGTTTTTTTTTTATTCTTATGGTATCAAAATTGGTACAAGTTTAAAGCGGAAGTTTAAAGCGGAACTAAACAGTAAATCAAAATTTTGCTATTAAACTGTATATATGGTGTAGGTAAAGTAGGTCAATTTGCAGCTTTGTGGTCAAAAACGGTGTGTGTGCTACCTCCAGTCGCCACTGCAATATCAAGTACTAAATGACATCACGTAGGACTTCCCTGATTCCAGCCAGGTTTTGCTGATTACAAACACCAGGCTGCAGAGGCGGAGTTTGAAATATTGATACCTCTTAGACAAATAACACTGTTCCTCATATGCTCAGACCCCACCTCATCCCTCACTCTTTTCTTTAGTCCTCCAGGTACTACCCAGTTTAGCAGCTCTATTTACAATGTGGTTATGGGCGTTTAGGAGTTTAGAGTGTGGTGTTTAGTCACATATTTGTCATGACAACACTCTGTACCCACCCTCCTGTGCCTGCTCTCGGCCGCTGCCAGCTGGGCAAGCATCTTGTCCTGCATCCTCCTGCAGTGGCTGACCACCAGTTTGAGCACCACCAGAGGGTTTGAGGTGGACGAGGAGTAGCCCTGGTCCCTCTGCTCCTTCTGCCCCCCCATGACCTCACTGTCCCGCTGCAGAGCCAGGAACGGGTCGCTGAGGTTGTACCGGCCGTAGCGCTCCTGGACAAACAGATCCTTCCTCTGGGCCTAGGACAAGAGCAAAACAACGAGGAGTTATTAGAACACAAAGTCTGTCTAACACCATAGAGCGAATTAAGTGATGAAAATCAATGAGGCAAAAATATATAAAATCAGATACTATAAATGAATGCACAAATATAAAATAACCAAGGGCTGCATCATTTGGGGAAAAAAAAAAACAACCCAATCTAATTAGGATTTGCTATTGCATTAGATTAGTGGGACAAGTTTAAAAAGAATGAACATTTGGGAGAAGAAATATGAACTGATAATCTCAAATTCATAGGATTCTTGTATTAGTTTATGTTTGTGGAAGTGTAAACTACAGGTACAACAAGATTTTCCATCCATGGGTTCAGAATGGTGGAAAATTGGGACAGTTGCCATAGCGATTAACAATTTAAAGCAAAATATTATATCTTTTGAATGGCAAAAAGTCATCAAAATGTCACCTATAACAGAAAGATGAAACCCATGCATGAAAAAAACGCCATTTTATATTTAACTGCAATAGTCAAATTTTGATAATTAGCTTTGTCAGTCCCATAGTACAGTCCAGTCTACAGCTCTTCCACGGCCGACTGGTTAGAAATACTTCCATTATAATTCTAATGGCTAAAGTTTCAAGCAACAGAATCTAAATTTAAAAAGAGCTGTCTATGCACTTTCATGTAAGCAAATGAAATGGTTGCTCCTGTTAAACGTGATCAAAAGTCCAACAGGCGAGTAGATGAGCTGTGGATAAGGAACAGAAAAAAGGAAGAGGAAGAGCACCAAAGCAGATCTCTGTAACAAGCTGATAGAGCTCCAGCTGCTGTAAGTCTGTCTGTACTTAAGGACACACACAGCTGCTTTCAACTGGACAGACCAGCTCACTGTCTGCACACAATTGAGAGAGAAGAGG
>KN472590.1:50010-73074 GCA_000787095.1 Periophthalmodon schlosseri
AGAGGCACAAGGGAGAGGGGAAAGGGATAGAGAGAGAAAAAGACAGGAGGTGACAAGGATAGAGAGAGAAAGAGAGAGAAGAGGGAGAGAGAGACAGAGTGAGAAAAAGGTTGGAGCAGAATTCAGACTTTGAAAAGAGAGTGAGCGAGAGGGAGAGAGAGACAGAGAGAGAGAGGGAGAGACAGAGAGAAAGTCTGGGGCAGAGTTCAGACTTTGGAGGAAGAAATTATACTGTTATATTAATTATACTATTATATATATTTTTTGTATTGAATGGCACTGATCTTATTAAAAGTTATACTCATGTGTTTGGTACCACTATAAAATAGCTACACCTTAATCAAGTTAATTCATAATGAATACATAGTTTTATTAAGAATGATTCAGACTTAGTGACTACTTAATTAATGGATTAAGAGTTAGGGGTATTAGGGTATTAATTAATATTCAAATACTGTCTTTGTTCATGCTTTAATAAGGCTAATTAAGGTGCTGTTATTATCAAATGTAACAATGTGTTTTGAATAAGAAAACAATAAAATGAAGCTGTCATTAATCAGTAAGGAAAAAAGGCTGTTTCAATAAATTTTGTACAACTGTTGAAATCTTGTGGAGTGGAAGAAAAAGAGAGAAGGAGAGAGCAGGGTTGAAAAGCCACTGGGAAAGAATAATTAAAAGAGAGAGAGCAAAAGAGAAAGAGCAAGACAAAAAGAGAGAGAGGGGACAGAGAGAGACAGAGTGAGATACAGAGAGAGAACAGAGAGGGATAAAGTAACAGAGCGAGACAGAGTGAGAGAGCGAAGTAGTGCATTTCAGGTGCCACAAAAGCGGATCAAAAGATTAGAGAGCACAGTATCTTGAGTGAGGGTGAGGATGGCTCACGATGGCTTTAAACCTGTAGATTACTGCACAAGTTTATAGTGCAGCTCAGAGAGGATCCATACAACATTACTGATTGCTCATGAGTACACGGGCTATTAGACAGGTACTCCACACTCCAGTACCACTAGTCAACAACACTTTTTTTCCTTTCTTTGATTAGTTAAAAAAGTTCTGTATGACCAAATGTGTATTAATGAACAAATGCTACATATTCAAAACTGGAATTTGAAACGATTTTGAGCCCCTGTAACCTACCTGTGCCTTTAAGTTACATGGTTAAAGGTTACATTTTTTTAATTGAATCACTATTGAATATAAATAGTGACTTAAACTCACCTGTCTAGGTTATGTATATCATCGGAAATAGAAGAAAAACAGCTTTGCACAAATACAAGTTGATCTGACTACTTATGTAAGATTCATCAAAGGAGACAATGTTTGCACTCGAAGCACGCACAGGTCGGCATCTCTGTGTATTATAATCGAGACGTATCTACTGAATCATAAATAATTAAAAACCTGATGAAAACTTCAAATGGGTCTGAAGGCAAATGACAGACTTTATCACTGTCATCCCGAGGCTAAGAGAGAGGAGGGCGTACATGTGGAACTTGCACTGGTTTTGATGTGGTCTGTGGGGAGCAGGGAAGAGTCAGATCAAACAGTCCAACAAACACAACAGGAATATGCAACGTGCCCAAGAGGATCCACTCACGTCTGATGTAGTCCATTACACAACACCGACCACTTGGGTGATAAGTGCAGCTAGGGAAGATGTTACATTATTATTATTTTTTCAATATTATGTAAATAATTACCAAAAAAAAGACTTAAAGTGGAACTAAACACTGAATTCACTTTTTCACTACTTAACTATATGGTGTTTTAATAGCATGATCTACGGTCCATCGTCATTTTTTGACAATTTTAGGGCAAACTAGTTGAAAATTTGCAGCTTTCTGGTCAAAAACTGTCCAGTAATTGGTGACATCACACAAAACTGATTACAGACAGGTGTTTCTGATTACAACCTGGGTGCAGGGCAGACTCTAAAGTGAAGATACCTGTTAGGCCAGTCACACTGTCTTAGAAATGTGGTTGTGGGTGGAGTTTATGTGCTTAGTCCCACTTTAAAAGGAACTGTATATAAGATTTTGATTTAAAATTCCATAAACATGACCTAACTGTGTCCCCAAATACGTGGTAAACATGTTCAAATCAATTATATATTTTACTGATAACGACTGTATTGTTGATTTATTCTTAGTTATAAAAACGTTGGACAGGATGGCCAAGTTTTTTATGTTATAATTTGGTGTTTTGGTTTTGCTGTCCATATACAGAGAAGGAGAAAAACTTGTATGTGTCCTCTATCTGCAGGTTTAGGCACTGGAAACCTACGTTCATTTGTGATTGTAGTATCTTTTTTTAAACTCTGAAAGCACAGGATACATACAGTCCCTTTAATTCACTTTCATTTACACTTTCTAACATGACCCTTCATCTATTTTCACAAAACTTTGATTTCATAAAGCTGTATGTGCCAGCTAGACAGACTAGACTTTGTATCTGAGTCATTATTGACCAATGACTGTTTCATAGTTTGATTTTCTAACTTTCTGTTGGTTAAATCAACAATTTTGTGAAAACATGAGGCAACTGCTGTTGTGATTTTGGGCTCTACAAAAATAAACAGACATTCATTTAACTGAATAAAAAGTACTTTTAATGGGATTTGAAAACAACAATAATTTATTTCAGCTTTTGTCATCTATATTTAACATCTGGAAATACAACACAAATTAAGAATAATTTGAATAGTTATTGCTGGTAATGAGTTTGTAAGGACATTAATCAACAGCTTGGTGGCTTGGCTGGTGTAGCTCTTAAGTTTAGAATATTAGAAATGTCTACTGCCTGACTCCTGCTTTCCTTTGTAATTTGTTGAACTTGAAATGACATAGCAACAGCACCTCAACCAAAATCACAATATCATAAATATTTCATACGTTTAACAGAATTTTGAAAACCATTGCTACTTTGTTATGCTAATCTTCTGCATGTCCAGGCTCAGGGTTGTTCCACGCATTCAATTAGCTTCCTCTCTACATGTCCAAAAAGCCCATCAACAATTTCTATAACTGATAACTGATATGATATCCATGGGAGCATTGAGTAGCAAGTTATTACTGTAATACAGCCAGAATTAAGCCCATTTAGAGACATTACTCCTCAGGTCAAACTGCATTCAGAACCTCTCCCCATTCCATAGATTCCCTGTTTGTTGTCAGTACAGTAATCTCTTGTCAGCCTCTTGCAGTTTTCACACATTTCTATGGCAGGATAATTGGGACTATTTTTCCGGGACAGTGTCAGTCTGTCAATCCGCGCCTCTTTTCACCCTCCTCCAGTAAGCTAACACAAAGGCGCTCTCTTTGCCTCCGCATCTATAAAAAATTGAAAAAGACGGGATTATGGGAAACACATCTCTTTTCTTAAACCCCCTAAATCTGTTTCATTACATCATACTGTACATTTACAAAAGTGTTAAGGGTAAATTTGTAATACAGACTACATCCATTATACAGGTTTTGATCTTTTGGGTTGGGTTTATTGCAAAAATTAGAGACACTGGTTCACACCCCAGACCCATGCCTCTAATTTTTCATATATTTAAACGGGGGGTATTATTTGCTAACACATAGCATATGTAGATCACCATGTTACCTTTTATCATTCTGAAAATGCTATATTTGCCAAAAACAACGTATTACTGTGTTTAATAAGTTTCAATTTAGTTGTTGATGAGTCCCCCTTCATTTGCTCCCCGTGCTAAGTCATTCCCCCTTCAGAGTTCTATCGCAACACATTCAGCGTGCATCCCGCTAATGAAACTAATGCACATCACACCAGGTTTGTGAAGTTGTAGAGTATTGTCATCATATCATGCTTTTATACTGTATATTTATGAAAAATCGCATTGCTAACCGTAAAGAGAGAACAGTGCTCGAGAGAGATCAACATCTGACATATAAAACCTCTTCAGACAAGTTTTTGATGAGGGAACAACATTATAACATGCTAGAAAGCTCCAAGCTTGATTTTACATAATACCCCCTTGTTAATGTTGTGGGCTGGATAATGGAGATTACAAAAAATCTGCAGTTTTAAGATGTGCTGGGAATCAAAATACACAGATACATTGTCTAGATCTACATTGTTACTAGTTAGAGAAGCATAGCAGAACTGGGGATTTTGCAGCTAGTGGGAATAGGACTCTCTACATAACTGTATGCCTAATAAGGCTGGAGGACTGCAGGAATGTGCTTTAGCCAAGACGATATTATTTTATTTATACCACCTTAAAAATGCCAAATCTCATCTAATCTCGGAAGCTAAGCGGGGTTGGGCCTGGGAAATACTGGATGTGCCAAGGTGGTAGTGCTAAGGTGGGGCAGCAGTGGCTCTAGTGCATGCTGTTGTTGTGAGAGAGAGTGCGTGATAGGTGGTGGTAAGAGAAGCTGATGGTGCAGATTGGCAGCCTCGCTTCTGTCAGTATACCCCTGAGCAGCTGTGTCTTCATTAGTAGTTTACCACCACCGAGTATGGAGTGAATGAAAAGTGCACAAAACTGTAAAGCGACTTTAAGAATATGGAAAAAGCTCTATATATAAGTAATGCCTGTTGCTATAGTAGCTTACCATCACAATATACCATCGCACATAACCAGTATATAGAAAGTTTTCAGTACTGTTAAATTCGGTGCAAAGTTCTTTTTCTGCCATTGCCCTTATAAAAATCCCACATAAGGTAAACTAGCCTGCATCATTTGCTGTTAAATTACAGGCTCATTTCTATATTTAAGTCCCATTCAACTTAAAAGCCTTGTGTTCTCTTTTTCCCAAATGCACAAAAAGGGCCCTCTGGATCAGTGCTAGCCGTCAGGAGCCAAGCGGAGGGGCTGCCAGAAAGTGCACTTCCTTTTCAAAGCCACAGCGTCAGGGAGAAGAGTGCAGCTGCGGAGTGACTCACACGAGGGAAAAATGTGGCAAATAGTTGAGATGCCATTGATAGTGCTGCTGTGTAATTAAACAGAAGAGCTCGTGTCATTAATCTAGCATTTTAAGCTTGTGCATTGATAAAGAAAAGGGTTGTGTCATACTAAATATGCTTTAATCGGTGAATGCAGTCAAACTAAGCCAAGGTATAAAACTAAGCTATAATTTAACCCAATTCTGAAAATGAACTATATGTACACTGGTTGCTCAAAACATTTCCGCATCTTCTGTTAACACATGCATATACAGTCATGTACACTGACCAAAGATGTGTCTTGCCCAAGGGCACAACAGCAACATTGACGGGAACAGGGAAAAAAAACTCTAACTTTTGTGTAAGTGGACTATTGCTAAAACTAAGTTACAATGCAGCCCTCTCTCTATATAAGACCTTGGCCGTCTGGAGTTCTCGCTGTGTTTTGTGGAAAGATAATTGTATTTTATCTGCAGCACGTAGGCCGAACGCAATACTGGGTGGTTAGGGTAAAGGTATAAAAAAAAAAATTGTATCACAATTTTCTTAGACGGACTGTACAGTATGTTAAATTTAAAGTAAATTATCTGCTGTCGTCGCTATGGTGACTAATCAGTGCTCACATGACAGTGTGGTTTGTGACACATCGGTTTAGTCCAGTATAAGCAGCATGACTCCTACTTCTGGGACTAAAATTACAGGCAGTTGTGCTGTAGATAACTATCAGTGTGAGAATGAGCACATTTTGGGTGAATTCCTTAACGGCACCGAGGCAGGAAGGTATGGAGTTTTTCCCAAACTTTTTTAAAGCGACAGTATGTAACTTTTTTGCCAAAAAACAGACTAAAATAAAAGGATGTTTTTTCAGTATTGATGCTTTTATTGCACTGAAAAACATAGAAAAACATGTGTCCTTACTCTGAGTGGGCTTGCATCTTCACAAACCTGACTCTTATTTGGCCTGGACGAGGGCCTCCTGCTTATTTCCATGAAAATGTTGTTCCCTTGTCTATAATATTCCACAGTATGACATAAAACACATCTATCTCCATGGACGTGTGGTTTTATCTCTTTATTTCCATGGAATCATGCACCTAACTTTCCACCTGCACAAAGTTACATACTATCACTTCAACTTTATCAGGATTTTTACAGAGCTAACTTAAATTTCAGCCACAAAAATCAAACTTGCCTTTTCTATGTTTATGTACAAACAGGTTTATGATAAAGTTAGCAGTCATTAATTAGTCAGTACAAGGATGGGCCAAAACTCCATAAAATACTACAATTCAATACAGTATACTTTGTTGGAAAACACTGAAACTAAGACAAGGCTGGTAAATATAAATTAGTAAATATCAAGTGTTTATGGATTGCTCCATGATAAAACTAGTCTACAGACTTTGGGTTTATTTTAGGAGCAGAGCCAGATGTTTGACACACTTATCACCAATGACCCCAGCCCTGAAAGAGTTAAGCGCTTGTGCTAGCAGGGGAGGCATTAGCGACGCACACGCACCCTGCCCTCAGCTCCACTTAAGGCCAATGTTTATTTATTCACTGAGCCCCGGCTCACATTGAGTCATCAAGCGCCCGGTGTGCTGTAACTCCTCTGGCCTTAGATGGTCATATCCCAGGAGAGATGAAGGAATGCGGCCTAGACACAACACTGCAACATTCAGCTGGAGACATTGATCGAGAAAAGCTCAGTTAGCGATTCTGACACATTTTGGGAGGCCGTGAAAGCATTTAACTCGTTATAGCTTAGTCAGTAAAGATGCTCAGTCTGAACCAGCTTTTTTCAGGTTTGATATTCATACTGTTCAGAGAATCTGCCACTACTTTCCATAATTCAAAAACATAGCTGGAGTTGTATTTTACTTCATTCACACTTTACAAGGCTGTCTTCCTCTGAACCTTAAAAATTACTCTGTCTCAATTTTCCCAGGATAGTTGAGTCACAGGTAAAAATCCAGACTTTTCCAGTGCAATTTTTACTTCTGTAAATCGTCATTTGCTATGAGCATTTCTGTGGCAAAATTAGTTTCACAACAGACACATGACTCTATTAGTATAGCAGCCATGTCGCCAAAGGCGTCATTTATTTTAAGTTACAAAATATGAAATACTGATGCTAATGTGACCAAAAGCATTTTTAGAAGCAAATTAAAGCCACATTAATGCATAATATGTCCATTTTAAACTGTGAGAGGAGGAAGTAGGTAGTTTAAACTGTTACACACAGCTTTTATTCCTAGCTCTCAGAAATTCTTTGGCAGAAGAGACCATCCTCACACACCAAACCAGCTTACATCCCAAAGTGTAAAATCGCCATCACAGAAGAAAGAGCCTGATATGTTGCTAAGGATAAAATGTTTGAATAATTAAATGCTGAAATATTCAAAAAATGTACAACTGCACTACGCAATGCTGAAGGAAATGTAAAAAACATTCACAACAGATTTCTTCTTGGTCCCTCTGACTGTCTCTTAGACATAATACACTGTGCAACATGGCACTGGGTCTCTTCCACAGAGGCCTACAGCCAAACAAACTGGTGGTTTTCAATGTCATGGATAAGTCACTCTTAGAGCTGAGAAAGTTGAAACTATGCCAAAACTACTTCTTTAAGCAAAATGGTTTTTTAAATTTTTTTTTATTTTAGCACCTTAACACAAAAATTAGGGATTATGAACCTTTTTGTTTAAATTGTACCACAAATCACAAAGTTAGCAGTCCAAACCAAAATGTTAATCTTTGCTGGTATGACACTGTAATTACTGGTCCTCCACCAAGAGGTATTTACACACTAGTCTTGTTAAAACAGTTTTCAAACCCAACTCAACCAATAATTAATCTTCCCTACAGAAGCTGCCCTGAAGGCCAGTCTTTTTCACGCCTTTTTTCCAACACTTTAAGGTTTACCTAAATTTGTTGGCCGTCAACTCTGACATACCTCCCTGCTCTGTACATCTGACACCTGCATGGGGCTTTGTAAATGACATAAGACAGACCAGACCACAGCTGCTCTTTGACTCTAACTAACACTTGGAGCTTTCATTTTGTCTGTTCTGGAAATGGCCTGAAGTTGTCTCAGGCGATGATTACCTTGAGGGCTTCGATGACCAAATCCCGGGCCTCCAGCTCTCCCTCCAGGACACTGAACAGCATCAGCAGCTCCGGCTTGCTCAGTCTCTCCATGTTTAGTTTGGACTGGAAAAGAAAACATAATATTCATTCATAGTTCTTCAATTAAAAAGCCCTGCAGGTCTTTAGTGCAATCATTGTCATATTTACAAAGGTGAAGTTTGTTTGGATTATAGTTTTTTCCTCATATTGATCAATTATGTATTGCAATTTAATCTTTATAATAAAAAAACAGTATACTTATGCTTTGTTTTGTTTTTTTAATAATAAAGTTTGTGAGCAGACAAAACTCTTAATGTTCCCCAGTCCTGTACCATTTAACACCAGAAAAAGAAAATCTGTTTCTTTTCACTGAACTCTCACACAATGTCCTTTTACTGCTACATGATTGGCTGGTGACAATTAAAAAGCTCTAAGCCAATAATTGTGACGTGGGATTCAATTTAAATATAATTAAATGCACAGTGTGAGTTGTAGGCTGCTCTGATCAAAAGCAATTGAGTTAGTAGTTTTTCGCATGTATAGCCGCCACAATGCATTTTATATCTTTTGAGACTTTTGTTAATGACAATCATGTTACTTTGCTCTTATTAAAGTAATAGTATTAAATACTGTTTTTCAAACCAGAATAGACCAAGAGACAATGGACGATGCCTTTGTGCGTTTCCCACATGCTCAATAATTTCATTATACTTCAGAAGAAAAGCCCGTCTTCTCCAGTAGTGCCCAAACCAAACATCCACACAGACATGGGATCTCACTCAATAATTCATCAGCTTTATGGGATACTGGTGAATTAAACTGGGCTTAGACTTTGGAGAATCGTGGCAGAACAGTTTATCATATTCAGAGTACAGAAAACTGAACATATTAAAGTGAGCATTTCATTAAGACTGCATCGCACTATTAAAAGTGACAATAGAAAGTTAAAAAAAATGCTTTGTTAACCCTTACACTTGATGCAATACAACAATATGACATAATGTATAACAACTTGCATTATTATATTATTTGTATAGTATATGAGGTAAACAAGGTATCACAAACACAGTTCTCACTGAAAGCCATCGGGAAAGTGTATAACGTCATGACGAATATTTTAATGTGATTGGTCGAAGCGTTACAACAGTGGAAAAAGCCGAAAGTCAAAATTCTATTATATCCAGTTGAGAGAAAAGCACAGACATCTTCCCTGTCCACAAATGCACAAAGTGTTTACCTTCTGCACATTTTTCACAAACAAAATAGTCGATATTTTCACTAAAATAGGATGAAGTACTGTTCGCTCGGGTGCTTCACCTTTGGCGTCCGCACAAACCTCAAAGCTGATCTGTCACTGGTCCACCAGCTTCTGGGTGAATTTGAAACTTATGGCAGGAGTATGTCAAGATGGATTTGTGAATTTTGTGAGAATCCATGTTGCTGTGCCGATTCATGTACACTTAAAAGCTTTATAGCGCCTTTAAAAAGGTAAATAAAATTATCTACTCCTAAATGTTCACATTTTTCTCTGTAACTGGTTAAAACCACCTGCCACTCAGAGCCTTATGGAGGGCTGTCCAACAGGAGGAGTGGGTGAGGAGAGTCTGAACCCACAAAATTAATGATACAATTTCACCAAAACAGTACACCATCACAGAGATCAGACCACGATTTGACTTTTAGCCCCACCTCGCCCCAGCTATATAATGGGATAGCGGACATGGACAGCCTTGACTTCTCAGCACATTTTTATCAACCTAAACTTTCTAAAAACCTTCTAGAAATGTTATCTCCTGTCCACAACATACCACTGTAAACGAGCCTAGCCTTTTCCTCCGTCAGCTGACATGTCCTGCAGGCACCCGTGGCAGATCAGATAACACAGAGACAGCCCATCTTGAAAGTTCAGTGCTGGATATGATTTCAAATGTCTTCTTTGTTTCCCCAGCACATGCCCCTGTCCCGGCGCATGTGACGGCAGTCGGTTGTTTTGTTTTGAAGATTTGATGTGCCTCTCGCTCACGGCTGTCCGGGGGTTGTACTGACAAGCCCTGCGGCGCTCCACACCTCCACAGTTTAACCACAATCGGGCCAAGCGAGCGTATACGGGACCTCTCTTTTTGAAATGGGATCAAAGATAGGCCTGTTATTACACCATGCATCCACGTTCTGAGGAAAAACATTGGGTATGATGGATGAAGTCTGTGCTGGACTAATAACAGAAATAAAACCGCTTCAAAAAGCTTTTACTGGGAGACAGTTGTGAGTAAAAATAGTCTTTATAGCTTGATCCAGAACTCAAGATGAAGGCAAAAGGAGCTTCAAGTGAAAGTTCAATTGAGCCACAAATCTCACAATCTCATTTTTTTTCTAACATATCCACACAAAAGACATTGGGAGTGCAATGTACTCAATTATTAGTGAACAAAAGCATTAGTAAAGCTAGAATTTCAACATTTGTTAGGGTCGTGGTATTAATCAAATTTATTCAATTGAGAGTAAATTGTCTCAGATTGTTAATTACCACTTTAAGTAGTTTTAGATCTATCATTTTTCAGTAATAGCAGAATTCAGACTTCAGACGAAATTAATTCCACTGGTTTGATTTATTCAAGAAATTAAAAGCTAGAATTAGGCCTGTGGCATTAATACAATTTATCGATTCGAGACGTAATCGTTTCAAATTGTTAATGACCACCATGGGTCTTTTTGAGTCTATCATCTGTCAGCAGCAGATTTCAGACTCTGGCAGAATTAATTCCACTGGCTGAAATTTAGTGGTTCTTTTTTTTGCTCAACTCTCACATTTAGCTGTTAAGACTTTTCTTTTTGGTTTTGGGTGACGTTGGCTCAGGTGAAGAGTGACCAACCAGGACAGTTTGCGGACAGTACAGCCAATGCATACTGCTGTTGTGTCCTTTGGCAAGGCACTACTCCTTTCTAGCATATACATGTGGAGAGTGATGATAGTGGTGGTCAGAGGCGCAGATTGGCAACCAAATGATCTGTCAGTTATCCCCAAGGCAGCTGTGGCTACTGTAGTAACTTACCAACAGTGAAAAGTGAATAAATAAATGTTAAATGGTCACATTTACTATTTATTTATACCATATAGCGCTTTTCCACCTTCAAGGCGCGCAACATGCTTTACATCAAGGAACCACTCACCCATTCGCACACACATTCATACAACAGTGTACACAGACACTGGGGATGGGGGGTTAAGTGTCTTGCCCAAGGACACAACGGCAGTATTCTTCTGTGGTAGCTGGAATCGCTCTACAAATGATGTTTCATGTCGAGAGCAGGATTCGAACCACCAACCCCTGAGCTACTGTAATGCAATGTATAGCAGTTTACAATGCATTATTACCTCTTCGTACATGTTTGATTGTATTTATAAGTCTGAGTACTACAATTACAACTTCTGTTACTGTTACAGGCTTACTGTTTTTGTCAAGTTTCAGTAACTGGGAAACTGAGTGACATTTAATAAGAATCTTTACTGGCCGTGCACAATGCCGCTTCAGTCAAATGCAGAAGTGAGAAGTTCCATATACTCGGCTCTCACTTGGCCTCTTGTGAACTGTGCTTATGTCTCCTAATCCCTACAGCAGCGTCTAAAGAAGGCCTGCAGTGTATGAGCTGTGCTGTCCCTGTAGTCCTCCCGCTCTGTGGCTAAACCGCACGGCCAATATGCTAATTAAACTCCGGCATCTACCGCCCTCAGTTTGGGTTTACAGGCTCCATTGCAAATTTCACGCCTTGAGTAATTTCTGCTTTCAGAGTGAATGGTAGGGCTGTATAATATATCAGAATCAAATCTTGATTCGCAACTTGACACATTACCAAAATCGCAAATGCTGCAATTTAGATAGAATGTTGTTTTTTTTCCCTCTCTCTTTTATAGAAAAAATCTGGTGGTACATATAGTTTAGACCTGTACAAATATGTTCTGAAATTTACAGGATTCTTGTATTAGTTTATCAGTTCACATTTCAGTCTTCTCTCAAATGTTAACGCTCCTGAAGTTTAGGGATGGTCCCATATGGATTTTTTGAGCCGATATTGACAAAATAAATGAAATATAACAAAATGTATTTATCTGGGACATGAATGTATCTTTTCACTCATTTACTTTGCTCAAAAAGACCATTCTGATGGAGGATAAACTGACAATGAGACATTGGCACACACAGACTAGGACAGAAAAAAAGACTGGTGTGAAATATGGGCTAAATTTTCAATATCTGACCGATACCAATGTCTAAGGAAATCCTCCGATATCGCCGATAACGATATACCATCCCTACTGGGAGTTGTTTACAGTGTGCACTCAAAACTGTGCAGCCCTAGTGAATGGGTTGTGTTATGTCAACTTATCTGCAATGTCTAGAAAATATGTGTTTAAACTATGTGTATAATCAAATATAATTGTTTTCAAATACAAACATGCCATGAGAAATTCAGATTTTCCCACGTTTACTGAGCGTTCAAAAGCACTGGAACAGTAATCTTTTTAGTCCTGTTAGTTTTAAGCTGGTCGGCCAAGTGCTTTGTCTGGGTCACTCATTAAACACAGTAGTAGCCTCCACTGCAAAAACATATGTTTCACTCAAGCATAAAAAGTGCAGCTGGTTCGGGAGCAGCGACTTCATGTGCACCCACCATACGGAGAAAATAAAACCAGCCAGCCCACATCATATCAGGGGTCATTATAAAACAGTTATTATGGGGCTGTGGGTAGTTTTTAAGTTAGCAGCTCATGGTGAGGCAATGATTGGACTAACAGGAGTGTAGTGGTGGATTACAGTGACAAAAAATAAACGAGGCGCAACACTTATTTCAATCTAATTTGATGTGGAAAATAATTTTTAAATGTGCATTGACCTGGGTGGCTTGACAGGCAATAGATTGGGACAAAAATATACATGGCACATTACTATTACAGCTAACAGTACACAGACATAACGGAATTTAATGGAACATGTTGAATACAATTTGCATACAAATTTAGACTTTAAGGACACTTGGTTTGTGCAATCATTCAGTGTTGTTCTGATGTGCAAATACATGAAATAGATAAAAAGTAATAATAAGTATTGTAAAGTATTAAAGTAATGTAAAGCAGTCTGTAATAGGCTACAAAACTGCGTTACACAGTTGATCCTAGTTCAGGGCACAACAGGACTAATGATTTCCCTTGTGTTAATCAGGATGCCCGAGCAGCAGCATGACTGCAAACTAAATTGGATTTGCGGGCCAACCTATTTATTACGTAGGCCACGGACACGGTCGACGTGCTCCCTTCCCTTCCCGTGAAGCTTTAAGTAGGCCTACATGAGTCATTTAAAAGTAACACAGGCATCGATCATACGCAAATACGGAGGATGCAGCTCATGGAAGCCCCGTTAGCTTTAAACAGCTGTAGACTGCAACTGTGTAACTCGAGTTCAAAGAAGTGACCGGCTACTTTTTGTTGTCTTCCCCTTTGTATAAACGCTAAATTGATAATCACGCAAGCAAACTAGCCTAATTAAGTTGCAAATGTATGATTCGGTGTTGTTAAAGTCTAAAATACAAACCGATTGGCCTATAACCTCGACTTCTAAACCATCTTCTCTCTATTTGGGTCAAAACTTGGTCCAGACGCACAGCCTGTAGTCTCACGTGTGTCTTTGCGCTGTTATAACGTGCGTGTAAAGTGGTTTAGTTCGGTTTCTTACCTTCATGTGGCCGTCTGAAGTCTTTATAAACTCCGGCATCAACTTTTCTCCTGTCACAAGTTTTGTTTCAGTTGATTTGGGTCCCAGATCCCGACGCAGCGGAGCACTGCCAACAAGTTTTTGTCTGGCAGTGACACTACCCAATGTACGACGTGGAGCTTTGCGCAATGACCAATAACAGCGTTTCTTTCCTGGAGTGGGCAGAGGTGTCCCGCCTCTTCAATTCTAGCTGGATTTCTTTGTTTAGTGTCTGTGAGAGTGTCTTTTCTTGAAGATTCCCCAGCGCTTCACTGGAAGACAAAATAGAACTTGAGTCATTATAATAGACTAGTAAATGTCTTAATAAAAGCGCAACATTTTACGCGCAGGTCTTTAGCCTATACAGTGTTGTGACATTCAAACACTTGTTTTAAAGCCAATCATATTAGGTCAATGAAAATATAAATCTTAATTAATTAGCTCTGTTTTTGTCATAAGGACTCATTTTCTTATTGTCGATTCTTTTTGGCACAAGATCGTTTTATTTGGTAGGACATTACTATACTTTTATAAATCTGATTCAACGTTGACTATTTTCTTACATCTGAGTGATATATATATTTTTTTTAAACACTTAAAATTTCAGCTACTTCTTACCCTGTATTTTCTAAGATGTAAATTCACAGCAAACAAATGCTTCGCTCAGCCACTGCAGTACATAATAGCTGCCAGTAGAGGACACTACTCTCACAATTTGAGTTCACAGGCACGGTGTGAAAAACAGCTTTTAGAACATGCAGTCTGCCCCTCATCTAAGTGATAAAGGTCACTTATTTAATGCAGCCCCGTGACTCACCTCAGCCACCCTACTGTGCTCATGCAGTTATTAGTCTATGTGAATGGATGTAATACAAAGCTAGAGCATGGATGTGGAGAAGAAGCACTTAAGCATATTTAGCTCAAACAAAGAGCAAAGCTTTCAGCAATTAAAATGAGCTTAATGGGAGCAACAAAACATTTAACCAATGATGCATTTACCTCTTTTTAACCTTCTATTCTAAAAAAAAAAAAAAAAAAATAGATACATTTGCTAATGGTTAAAGTAACATCACGTAACTTTTTGGAGGTGGCACGTCCCCTAAGTGGAAATAGAAAGTTAAAACAATATTAGTATAATATAACAGTAACAATATTTCTGTGGAGACAAGCAGGAGCTCCTTCTCCAAGTGTGTTTTTTCAGTGCAATAAAAAAGTTACTGGCTGGCAAATCCAGAATGATATCGCTTTGTATTTTTTTTACAGAGGGATATCAGCCTGGTCACCACGCCTTCCCTAGCTTCTCAAGCCAGAACAAACAGGTTTGTGCAATCAAAACAGTTTTTTCAGTGACAGGTGTGAAACAAAGGCACTCATCTATCATTTACAAACAAAATCACATTTCTCTCACCTCAGATTAACAGAGTTTAATGCTTTGCTCATTGATGTTTTTCAGTCTTTATGATATTTCCTTTCTTTTTTCCTCGTAAGCAACCATATTTGTTTTGATACGGATGGACCGTGCATGTCCGGCCATCTGAAGTTCTGAACTCAGGGACATTCAACCATATCTTTGTAAAGTATTGAAGAGGTGCGTATTCTGGATCCCAGGCAAAGTCAAAGTAACAATGTTTTAATGGCGACAAGCAGGAGCTCCTTCTCCTGGCCCAGTGTGATATTTTCAGTGCAATAAAAACATCCAAAATGGCCAGAAAGTTACACAATGGGGCTTTAAAATTACATCTGATAAACTGTCAACCTCTTTCGGTAGAAAGCCCTCAAGGGAAGCAGCTAATAAAACCAGCCCTGATCTTTGGTTTCTACTGGGAATCAAGTCAAGTCCAGTGGAGTCAGCACAAGTTGGTTTTTAATCTTTTGTACTTTTTCGCTCCTGTCTGATCTGGGTGGACATAAATGCTGACTGGACCTTTACATCCAGTCGATAGCTCATTTTTTGGGGAGGTGCCTTGACTTTCAGTGGTCTTATAGTTTGGCCTAAACAGAGCATTGACATTTCACGAAGCACAATTGGAAAAAGAACACTTTGACTTTTAAAATGAGCAAAAGAAATTCTCCCAGAAAGGTTGTGATGAACTCAAATCAGGTCTGCGCTGCAGCAGGTCGCAAAGTTCAATAAAATATTTGAAACGTTTCTTGTAAGTTGAAATGTAAAGTTTGATACATTTTACAGACTCTTCAGAGGGGGGTGTTATGCTGCTGTATTAAAATATGTATCAAGAAAGTTTTGTCAAGAGATTTTCTCAGTGGATTTGGTATTTCTGTGCAATTAAGCAAATTCCTAATCGAATTGAGATCCAATTGTTTTAGAGTGTCAGTGATAAACATGGGGCTTTTTAATTGAGAGCTCTTTCGCTTAACCTGTCAAGCATTATTTTGGAGCAGAGTTCAGACTTTGCAAAAATGTGTTTGAGTTAAATTAAACTGATTAAAATGACCTGTCCCAAGGGCAGGACGTTTGAATTTGTCTACATTTATTCTCTTTTGTCCACCATCTGAGAAACTGGAACTATATAACCTGACCATGTGAAACATAAAGGTTTGTCTTTTGATTTAGCTTCAATTAAATTAATTAATTGAAGCTAAATCAAGTAATTGAATTAATTGAAATCAACTACTTAATTACATTTTAGTGACACTGACATCAGCTTTGAAAAGGGAATTGTCAAAACCCAACAAATGCCAAATCAAATCAGTCCATACCTCCCAACAGCAGATTTACTCCTTCTTATATTTACCCCCCAAAACATAATAATAGCAGTATTTGAAATCTGATTTTACTGGTGTTCCCACAGATAATGAGTGTCAGAAAGCAGTGGCCAAAACTAGAGTTTCTGCTTTATAAAGAGCCCCACCATTTGTTTGTATTCCAAACAGGTTTAAGACCAGCTTCAGTTTGAAATGAGGGAAATGTTAGTTAGGAATTCTGGGGGGAAAATCTTTGAGATTTGACATTTTTAAATTCCCAGCTTCAGTGGCAAAACCAAAACTTTATTTTTTTTTCCCAAGTCTCATATTTCCATGTTGTGTTGTTGACGGGTCGGCATGGTGGAAACAGGCCTTGGTCTTGGTTGTCTGGTATGTCTGGTATGTTGAAATGATTTGTTGAAGAGTCACTGAAACATCCTCTTAAAGGCCATGTACCTGATTTTTCCAATATATTTGAGCAAAATCTGTGTTGCCCCTGTACAGATAGCGTTTTTATTTTTGCCAAAGATTGTGATCAAAATGTCCCATGCATGTTCCAGTTGTCCTCTTGTCCATTGCCCCCTGTTGTGTTGTGAGATTAGGCTTCCCAGCAGGTCACAGCCTCTCGACTGGAGTTTGTACTTTAAAATGGCTTGGGCAGGGAAGGGCAATTGATCAACATCATAACAAATTTCTTCAGGGGAAATTGTTATTCTAGCTCAGAATAGAGGCTCATAAATTAAATTAATCTGAAACACAAAGCTCCTCTTTTTTTCTTTTGTTTCAGTTTCTCACAGAATTACATGAAAGACTATAAAACCACAGAGAAATTGTATTGACAAAGACAATAAAATAGTTATATTTGCTCTGTGCTTAACTGGGTCATTTTTGTTTTCTCATAAAACAAATGAACAATCTATGATGGCAATGACTGGTGTAATTCTACCAGTGATACAATTTTACACTTAGAACGACATGACAGATTCTGCTGGAGGTTCTGTTCACTTGTTGCCTGGGATCCACACACTTCAAAACTTTACGAAGATGGGAGTCTGGTCACGATGAATCTCCTCGAGTTCAGCGTTTGACATGACGTGGATTAGCCAATCAGCAACACACACGGTCCATCCATATTAAAACAAATATAGCTGCTTACAAAAGGAAAGGGAAAAAACATCAACGTGTCAGTTTTTAGTCCATGTTACATTTTGTTCAAAATGACAGGTGACCAATGAGCTCCTTTGTTTCACATGCATCGCTGAAACAAAACAAATCTGATTGCACGGCCATGTTTGAGCCTGGCTCAGGACGCAACAGAGAGAGTGACCAGACCCTCTGTAAATAAATACAGAGAGACATCATTCTGGACAGGGCAGGGCAAATCTGCTTGTTGTGACGACTAATGAACAAATGGGAGTAGACAAATTGCATTCACAGCATTTATTTATATATGGATTTATTGTGGCAAAATTGATTATTTTCCAGTGATACACCATGGTATATATATTTAGTGTCTTACCATTAAAAAAAAAGGTCCCTTAATCAGGGAGAACGAACAGCCAGATTACACTATAACTTTTGACCTGCTTTTCTTCTCTAATATGTGGATTTATAGTATTTTCATGTTTTTTTGAACATTTCACACAATCCCTCAACCTTTCTTTAGTTCATAAACCCTTCTGTTGCACCTCGTCTCACCATATAATCTAACATCTGGCGTGCCATCAATTCGAATGAAACTCACGCCCAACTTTCCACTGCCTCTTAGTATTTCTGACAAAAGTGAAAGCATTTTGTCCAATATTTCATTGTTCACACCTGGCTCCATCACAGCAGTCTGTAGCAATGGGGGAATATCTACGGCACTATGAAACACGGCAACGACAGAAAAGACCAAAATATCCTGTCTATGGAGGGAGCTGACGACAATCCAACCTAATCTGATTTGGTTATCTTCATCTGGTGCCTGGCTCCATTTCTGCGGGGGGCTTTGGCTATTCATCCAATGCTCTATATCTTTCTATCCCATTTGCCGGATGCATTCAATAGACCAGTGAATATGCCACGTCTCATGCCCAAGAGTCAATCCAACAGTAATGCGCCCATCTGCTGCACCTGATTACATGCGGAGTACGAAGAAAAAGTCAAAATTGATTTGTTTCGCGTGGGTCTGGTTAAATGTAAACGGTGCGACAGCCTGACCTTGGATCGGAGCTGATTAATAATTTGCATCTTCAAAGCGATAACGAATCCTCAGGCAGCGGTGAATGTGACGGTAGTGGAATGCAAAATTCGAAGGTGTTGTGAAAGGTGGAGTACACAAGGCAGTATCGTCAAAAAGAACAAAACATGTAATACGATCAGAGGACAACAAAAGTAGTCAAGGTTTTGTCTCTCTCAGGTCTGGTTGTCTTTTTCTAGTTTTATCTTCAGAGTTCCCATTTTGTGTATACTTTCAGTTGAGCTCACCTCTCTCTCTCTCCAATCTTGTATTCAACTTAAATTGTCTGTTTGTCTGACGTTAAATAAATAAAAAAAGGGGAAAAAATAGTCTAGATTTTAGCCACAATATGTTTCAATCTCCCTTCTATGGATGACTGCTGGATGAATTATAGCCTTACCTCCTTGTCAAAGCCAATCTTGTCATACCTCGGAAGTGGTTAGTACTTGGATGGGGTGCAGTAGTGGCTCTAGTGCAAACTGCTGTTGTGTCCTTAGGCAAAACACTTCACCCACATTGAGCGTTGGTGGTTGTCGGAGGAGCTGATGGCGCTGATTGGCGGCCTTGCTTCCGTCACTCTACCCCGTGGCAGCTGTGGCTATAGTAGTAAGGCTGGCGGTTCAAATCCCGCTCTCGACATAAACATCATTGGTAGAGCGGTCAGATCCAATGACCCACAGGTTGCCGGTGCGATTCCAGCTTCCACAGATGAATACTGTTGTTGTGTCTTTGGGCAAGACACTTAACCCACCTCGCCCCCAGTGTGAATGTGTGATATAAAGCGCTTTGAGTGCCTGGAAGGTGGAAAAGCGCTATATAAAAATGTGACCAATGGGAAGTGTTTTGAGTGTCTTGAAAGTCACTATATAAATCCAATGCATTATTATTTATTATTGTTCATTCATTCATTAATTTTATACAAAATGTGTGTGTTTATTTAGCTTGCCTAGAATAATTTTTTATCAGTTGATGTCTCAAATTGAACACATGCCTATTGCGCCAAATGCCAAATGAATTTTAGTAACCACCATCATAACCTCAATAACAAACAGCTAGAATAAATGTGTGGTGGCCCAGTCAAATCTCAGATAAATGTAACAAATTGAATGAGTTACAGCATTTACCACCAGCTTTCCATATGCGCCTCATGAAGGACACCATAGTCTGCTTTATTCATTTGAAATGGCGTGATAAACTTTGCTATCTCAAAGGAAATTAATTGAGCAGCAGGTATGCAGGCAAAACAAATATGATACTGGCACACCACAGATATTCTATTCCAATTTGCAGAGAAACAAAACTGAATTGATTAAATAAAAGACAACTGGCACAGTCCATCATAGGTCAGGTTGGTAAATAGTGCCTTTCAAAAATAGTCTAAAGGCGATTCACGTTTACCTTAAGAATCCCTCACTGTGCTACTTTTTGCATCTCTTTCTTTTTACACACATTACGATGAATAGGCGATGATATATGCAACTGCTAATTACTATTGCTGTCTCTCTGTAACTGCTGCTGTCAGGCTTGTCATTTTGGTCTTAAATGTTTGTATTAACCCGCTCTACATGATCCTGGTATTTTTATTTCACTATTGTATTGTGTCCATAAATCAAGATATAAACATTAATAACAGACAAATCAGGCACCTTCTTTCCCCGAAGTCATTCCCGCAGGTTTGATTGACAGCGTTGCTAAGCGCCTGCTCCCTGCTAATCTAGCAGTGTGGGCGGGAAGGGGCGTTACCTTCAGTAGCCTCGCTCCGGATTGGCTCTGATACTCGCGGTCAGAATTTCAAATATGGACTTTGGCTCCAAATTGGCCTATGCAACCGCTAGCCTCGATGAGCTTCATTTGACTGGAGCCAAACACTATGGGTGACGTCACACTCCCTTACTCCACTTCTTTATACAGTCTATGGGTCGTATATGTCTTGATTGAAACAACTATCTTCTGCAATGAATTCAAATGCTTACTGACCATACCACTATCATTTGCCCAAAATCATGTGCAAAGAAGAAAAACAACTTCAGTCATTAAGACAGCAACAACAATCCCCACAAAATATATTACATTGAATATCTATCTATATCTATATGATACCTTAAAGCACCACTGTGTAACTTTTTAGCCAAAGAACAGACAGAATGTTTGTGAATGGTTTTTTTTCTTCTTTTTTTCCCTCTTTTCATGTTGGATGTTTTTTTTGCCCTGAAAAATTTTGAAAAAACATGCATCCCACTATGAGCGGGTACAAACCTCTCTTACTTAAGGGCCTTCGCTTGCTTGTCTCCATGGAAACGTTTTTCCTTTGGCTATAATCTTCCACAGTAAGGCTTATCTATCTCCATGGAGAATGTTCCAAATTACAGTTTTAACTTTCTGCTTCCATGAAATCATGCAAGTGATGTGCCACCTCCAGAAAGTTATGTGGTGTAGCTTTAAATATAAGTTAACAGAAAGGGCACAGGACCGGGACCTTTAAACGTCTTAAGCACCTTTCAGACAGCTCTATAAACTCCACCACACTGCCAGTGTCATACTCTTCCATTTCCTTTGTGACTGCTGCCTCCAGAGGATTACTGAAAACACATAAACAATTTGATTTATAGCTGCAAAAATAAGACACCATTGGAGCGATTCGAGTGGGACTATAGACTGACAAAATGTAGCCAGCCACAGACAGGGAGCTGCTGAGGGAGGAGGGGATTTAGAGTTGTTGATGGTTGAACTCTGGCAAAGGTCTTCAGCAGTTTGAAGAATATGTTGTGAGAAAAAGGATCACTTTGACTGACAGAGGGTGATCTAAGAAATTGGTTCAAAATATTGTCAGAAAAAAATTAATAAATAATTGCACAGATGCTAATGTTTATTCGCAATCAGTGGTAATATTTTGCTTCTTTATTCAGCTGTGGACACTTTATTTTACTAAATATATTAAAAAATATAGTAGTAGTAGTAGTTGTTGTTTTTTGTTTTGTTTTTTTCACTTGGCTAGGATCCTAAAAAGTAAAACCATAGTAGTAGAAGTAGGTTGTGTTGTTGTTAGCAGTTGTGTACAGCTCAATCAGTCAGATACACTCAGAACCCTCTTATAACCCTTGCATGATCCCTGACTCCATTCCCCCTTGTCAACAGCGCGCACGCAGATTCCCATTAAAGTAATGTCTGTAAACTACATCAACATTAGTAGCTAGTGCCATATCAGCACCCTCCTCACAGCCAAATCATTGTGTAAAAACGCTATTTGAATAACTAATGGGACAATACAGAGCACACATGTCTCATTTGGAGAAAGAGACTGTTTATCCAGGCAAGCATCCAGGCTAAAAGCAGCAGATAGCAAAATTATGAATGGTAATTTAATCACATAATGGCCCCTCCGCTCTCCAAAAGTCTAAATCCTTAGTCTGCTCCTCTGTAACAAGAATGCAGTGTGAATGTTAATGTGGCCCGCTAAGCACAATTGTTTTTATTCCATTTCCAGACAGTTGATGGAGGATGATATTCCACTGATCTCATAACTCAAAAGGAGGGGGTGTAACGGACGATATGCATGTCTGATATCCAAACCTTTAGAAAACCTGATTAGATTAGCTAGTTCATAAAAAGCCATGAGGGCCAGTGGAGCTTCTCATCTCAGCCCTGTATCTGACGAGAGACGTTCCATTCACACAGACAGTGCATCAGATTTGGGCACTATTTTACATAAGTGCGTTATTAAGCCGTATGGGATGGATGGGAAATGTGGTTGGAAGTGACTTTTTGTGAGTGTTGCCGTGGTGACAGTTGGGCAGAGAGGGCAGCATTTGTTGTTGGTTTAAGGCGTATTAAGGGTCTTTCGTGGGAGGATAATCGTTTTCAGAGGTGGGTAGTGCTCAGTTACATTTACTCAGTTGCGTTACTTAAGTAACTTTTAAAAGAAATGGTCCTTTTCAGAGTACTTCTGGCAGCATACTTTTACTCCTGTTTAAGTAACAGTACTCTTACTTGAGTAAAGGCTTTGTTTACTCTTCCTAATGTGAGTAAGTCTACAAGTGACAAAAGCTTTATGTTGACAGTATGAAATGATTTGAACGTTTGTGTTTCGTGCACCGCTCCTTCAGACGTGATTTAGTTTGTCTTATTTTTGTGTCTATTCTTTGAAAATACCAGATTTTGTGCTTACTTAATGTTTTTTTTTTTTTGTGTTTTTTTTCCTGACATTAGATTAAATCCTTGCATTCACTTCAAATTATAAATCAGAAGTTCCTCTTACTTCTCCCAAATACTTTTTACTTCTACTTGAGTAATTTCTTGGATAACTACTTTGTACTTTTACTTGAGTAATATTATTTTGAAGTAACGTTACTCTTA
>KN472591.1:7313-22797 GCA_000787095.1 Periophthalmodon schlosseri
GCTTCAAAGTCTGAATTTGTGCAAGTCAGCAGAGTACACAGAATTTGATGGTATTTAGTTGTACTTTCATTTATAGTGTGGTCGGTGAAGTAAACCTATTGTAGACATGTTTGAGCAGATGGGCTTGTAACACTCACTTTCAGGTTTCCCCTTTTACCACACAATAACTGCGCGCCCACTGCCCTGTCTGTAAAGATAAAATACAAAGGCACATTGGAGTCTAAGTCCACGAAACATTTCTGTAAACTAGACTGAGAGGGAAAGACCTCCAACAAGGGTCTGGCGTAAACTCGCAATCACAAAATAAAGTGCTCAGAGCTGGACAGGAAATAAATATACTTATGAACTATGAATCATAACATGAAATCTGTCATTCTAGTGCCAATTGAAGACTTACTGATAGAAGTTGTTTTCAAAATCACTATTATTCTGTGCCATTATCATGAAGGCATGAATGAAGTAAGTTCACTTGGGTTGTTCATATTCAGAAATTATTATACTTTTAGCATACGTGTTACCAGTGGTGGAATGCAATGAAGTAGTAAAGTACTGTACTTAAGTACAAATTTTAGGTATCTGTCCTTTACTTAAGTACATTTTAAAGTGGATACTTTTTATTGTACTTTCTACACTTTTGAACAGGACTGAAAAGTGAGAGTATTTTATTATTGTTTGAGACCTGCTGAAAAAGCTGTGGGGTTTATTTTTAACACATTCGTAGTTTGAGCAAACAAAACTATACAAATAAAAACAGCTGGATAAAATGATTGATTCTGTTGAACAACATTCAGCACAAATCGTTATCAAAATCACTACACTGAAGGCTTATAAGACCTCAAAATATGTGCACAATACTCTTACTTTTTTACTCTTTAAGTACATTTTTAAAAGGGGTACTATAATACTTTTACTTAAGTAAAAGTAAAAGTATCACTGAAGAAATTACTTGAGTATTTATTTTTTTGCCTTTGGATCTGTACCTTTACTTAAGTAATAAAACTGATTACATCTTCAACCACAGCGTGTTACAGTATAAAGTCCAGAAAACAATAGCAGATGCTCTTGAGTAAACATCTACCATACTCTAGGCTACTAGCAGAACACTGTGAGCAAACAGCAGCTTGAGGTTACAAATAAACAATATGAGTCCAAAGTTCAAAGTTATGCATTTAGCAAAACAACCTGAGCTTGTAACAGTTATGTAAAACACTGTTTACAGAGTGTTCATACAACATTAATGTCTTTTGTAATGTAATGAGCTGAAAACATGGGGTCTCTCGCACCTCCGAAAGTATGTGGACATGAAACTCCTAGATCATGAATGTGAACTAAGATCAAGTGGTTTTGGAGCTTACGACCTGAGATCTACAAAGTCATGTCTCTTTCTCATAGCGTGGTGGAGGATTAGTGCACTTTTTTCAAAGACGCAGCGAGTCTCACTTTTCACAGCGTCTGAAAAGCCACAACAAAGAAACTTGTCATTGAGCCGGACCCCTCCACTATGAACATGCCCCGACCCAAACAGGTACCAGGAAATCCAAGACCACTTCCAAATCCCAGGAGGGGTAGAGCCACCAGAAAACTAGGTGACGACTGTAGAATGGTTCTACTTGGGTTGTGCTTACAGATAATGCTATATGAAATACTGCATCACACTTTTTTGGTTGGGGTAGTCAGCGTCTTAAAAACCTCAAGGACAGTGTGCTCTTTGATCATATAGGAATTACTACCTCATAACCACAAAGAAAGAAATATTACTTATATGAGCATTTTATTAATCATTGTACAAATCCAATAAGCTTGTTATTAATAGCTAATTCTGAGTAGTAAGATATTCAAATGTGTTCCCCTTGAATAATGTTTATAATAATGTGTGACTAAGCTAATACACATTGTTTATTTTCTAATTAGTATTTGTCTACCTAAAGTTATACAGCACTCATCAAATGTTCATAATGAACCTTCATTTACTTTTGTAAGAGTGACAATAGCATAATGCATACAGTCTTTCTTTAGTTTACCTTCATCAGAAAAAACTTGCTATAGCTAAAATACATTTTTGTTGTGTTGTAAGTAAAGGGGAATCCCAAATAACAAGGTAAACAATACTGTCATACCTCCAATGATTCGAAGCCTCTTTTTGTGACGCTGGAACTTTGTAAACCTCCCGGTGAAATCGCTGGGGTCAAATGACTCAAAGGAGGACATTGAGGCGATGCGCTGAAGGACGATCTCATCCTCTTTTGGATTCTTGGGACAGTCGTGGTCCAGTCCTTGTCCCTGGGTCTGGACTTGGTTCTGGTCCGGATTCTGGTCCGAGGCAGCACTCTCAGCCTCAAAGCTCCCACTGCTGCGTCCATCTTCCAGAGACATGCCTCCAGCTGGTCAACAGGAGCTTCACCCACTTTTAGAACTCAAAGTATGAATCTGCTCATAGCCATCATTCTTCATCATGTATCACAAAAGTCAAAAAGAAAAACAAACTTTACTCCAAGATTAAGAAGTTGTTATTCCAGTTCAACAGAGCATCTTGTATGTTGAGAGAAACACTTTCTCATGCAAAGTCCTCGTATCTACTATTGTATCTGTTATAAAGAAAGTGAGCTCATTGCATCGTTGCTGGACACACAATTCTCCATAGACCTATCTTCTATGTACATCTATTTCCTGCTTAAAAATAGCAATTTGTCAGTTTATTCTTCAGTCCTTGGGGATATTTCTCTCCAGAAGTCTTGGCTTGGAGCAGAGTATCCCGTGCACTGCTGTCTCCCACCTGTCTTTTGTCCCACTGTGGTGGCTCTGAGGCACAGCTGTGCCTGGGAGCTCACAGGTGGTGCTTGGGGAGGATCCTGTTGCAGAGCTGGGGCTTGATTGGGTGGTTTGGGAACTTCTGGGTGGTTCCTCCAAGCCTTCACCCTCCCCGTCTTCTTCTCTTCCTTCTTTTTGTCACTCCAGGGTACTTTCTCTACCTCTTTCTACCATCCCTGAAGACTCTATTCACTCTTGTGTCTTTTTAACCTCTTTCTTAAAAACTATTTCCATCCCATTCAGCTCTGTATGTCTGAAGTATGACACAATCTTCTCCACATGCCATGTGGGTGTGAGTCTGCAGTTCGCAGACACTGGTTGAGGCTGTTTAGCCAGTTACAGTAACCTCAGCATGTTAATGGTATTGGATTACCGAGGGTGGACACACCCCTTTTTACAGAAGGGAAACTAAGACAAACACAAACAAGCACAATTTAAAAAAAAACCAAAAACTAGGCCACTGTCAAACAAGTGCTGAATGAGCAGGAGAAAGCTGCTGGACTTGATTGGCAAATATCTATGAGAAACACATAACCAACAACGTAAAAAGCAATTAAATGAAGCTTCAGAAAAGTAATCAGATGTCTGTCAGTACTGCATTTGACACAGTTATGTAAAACATTTAAAAACATACCAAAATTTTCTTATGCAAATGTTCATCAAATCTAAAATCTTGACTGATTTACGGGATTCCTTCTTCAGATGT
Organism: Periophthalmodon schlosseri; assembly: GCA_000787095.1. Lineage (NCBI taxonomy): Eukaryota > Metazoa > Chordata > Actinopteri > Gobiiformes > Gobiidae > Periophthalmodon > Periophthalmodon schlosseri. The sequence continues at coordinate 10,828 of KN472591.1, forward strand.
ATGCATTTAGTTCATACAGTTTAGTTTTTGTCAATGACAGTGAACACTGATGCGTTGGTGCTGTACGGTGTCAGAGCTTGTCTTAGGAGAAAGCTGCCTCCAGGTGAGTGCTGTGTATGTCTGTATCGTCATGACGACAGCTCCTCTGACGCTACTCGGGAGGAGAGGGCTCAGTACAGATAACAAGCTCTGCCAGGGCCTTCTGGGGACACCAACAGAGTAAACAACTGGAAGCTGTAGGTTTTTAGATGGTTATAGTCGATTGTGTCTACGTAAAAAATATTTTCATTAGTTTCATTAGTCGACTGTTTATTTTGATGGGATTATAGAAGATTTATATGAACAACAGCAGACAGTAGAAGGCATGGAGAGAGCTAGCTCTAAATGTTGGTATGAATCACTGGTTTTCTGCATTTTATATGCAAATGTGCAGTTTACTAGTATTTCTGTATTAATAGCTTTTGTCTTGCGAGCCTGTGGTCCCGTCAGTGCAGTTTGGGTCAGATATTGTCTGTAATATACATAATTTAAATAAAAAATATATATGTTATTTTCACAAACAGCAATCAGACTATTATTTACTTGAGGAAACAGGATTGGTCCCTAAAGAGATTTTTGTGAGGTTTTTGCATTAAACAACGCAACATTTAGCATATTTGCTGTATATCCCATAAGTGTGCGTTACTAGGTAAAGCTCACATGAACATTTTTACGTTCTACTTATATACTAGCTCTTCATTTGTGGTAGAAGCAGAAGGGTTAACATGGCACAGGAAGGAGGCAGTTATGAGGCGTGCCATCCCCCTGGGACAACAAACGCCAAGTGCACACACATGCTCTTTCAAACCCAAAACAACATGGTGCTTGTCCTTTCAATTAACTGACGCCTCCACCCGCCCAATCACAGCCCGGCTTTTTGAGGGCCATGTGGAGCAGGAGAGGTTAACCTCAGAAATGCACCTCAGAAAACGGGCTCCACAAGTTTCCTCCTGTTTGTTTTGGCCTGACTAGTCACTTCTAGCACTGGGTCAACTTCAACACGTACACAACTGCCACTGTGTCAGTAAAAGTGTTTTTATAGGGATTGAATTCATAGTGCATTTAATGAAAACTTTATCTAAGAAATGAAATACTCATTCTAATTGTGAAATTTCAAGTGGTGTGCAATCTTCAACCCACGCACAGGGCTAATTACTATAATGTTATTGTTATGTGTTAGATAAGGGGAGTTGTCTTGACTTGAGTCTCATAGTTGAAAACACACCCAACACACACAGCACATTTAAGTTGTCTTCATATTTTGACTTCAGAACATAAACATTTCCTGTTGTTTTCTTCCATTAAATTCATTTAAGGGCAGTTGCTTTCACACAATTTTAACACTGGTCAAACTTCACATAATTTTAAATGTAAAGGTCTCATATTAAGCTTTTTTCTGAGCTATATTGTAATCTGAATGTAAATGTAAATGTAAACTGAAAACTCTCTGTTCCACCTTGTGATGTCATGTGGTAACACAGGAAGTGCTCCACGTTTTTTTAAACTCCAAACACCTTCACTAGAATCATTTGGACCATTTCAGACCTGGAATTGCCAGTCTCTACTGAACTAAAGATAAAAGGAGTTGTTAACTTGAAAACTACCGCTTCATGACATCACAAGGTGGAACAGAGCATTTTGAGCTTTTGGGGAAGTAGACAGACTCAAACATGTGTGAATGAAACAAAACGCCACTCCGGGTATATTTTTGAGGAGGTAACAACGTTATAACATGGCTTAAAATTCAAAGAGCCAATTTTGTGTAATGCAGGACCTTTAACAAATACTGGCCACATTTATATAGCACTTTTCAACCTTCACTCAAAGCACTTTACATCAAGGAACTATTCTTTTTATACATTCAAACTAAAACCAGTATACACTAGTACTAAGGAGTAGTAAGGTTGTCTTGTCCAAGGATACAACGACAGTATGAATAGGTAAGAGCTGTGCTCGAACCACCAACCCTATGGTCAGTGGGCAAATGCTCAGCCAAGTCACTGTACACAACTTGAGTCAACATCAAGTCTGAGTGTCAGTCACAAGTTCACATTAGTGACAATAATATTTGCTTTCTGGGCTGTTCTTCTTCTTTCTTTATATTTTGAGGCTACAGAAAGATCCCCAGTACACTAGAAAAATAAACAGCATTCCTTCCCACACAAGCTCCCCATACACACTTAAACTAGAAGCACTTTGAGTACAGACCTCCACAAAGGTGTTGGTCTAATCTTGCAATGAGCAACCAGACTTCCAGACCTCATACTTATTACAAAAAGAAAAAACAGCGTTTGGATTCTTCACAGCAAACCGTTTCTATCACAAGTTTGTAGGCCAGATGTTTATCTGCAAAGTAATAATAATAGGGAATATTTCAGCCAAACTCATAATAATGCATTAGTCTTATAACTGCTTTACAACTTTTGTGCATTATTCCATCATTCCAACTCAGAGTTGGTTAGCTCACGGAAGAAAGGATGCCAGTCGCCCCTCCAACAACCACCAATCACTCATACATCACATTCAAACAAAGTGGGTTAAGGGTTATGCCCAAGAACACAACAACAGTATGCACTAGAGCCACTCCTGCTCCACTCTGGCACCTAATATTCCCAGTGGTCCCCCATCCAAGTCATCACCAGACCCAGCCTTGCCTAGTTTCTGAGATCAGACAAGAAGGGGTAAGGCCACAACGCTAAATCATAATTTCACTCAACCATTATAACTTTTCACACATCTGATTAAGTCAGTACTGTTCAATGCAACATCACATAAAAAAACAAACCAAAAAAGATCTGCCCCCGTTGAGTGATAAATGATTTTACATTTGTTTTGTAAATCTTGGGGTTTAAGGGAGCAATTAAGAAACATTTTCTCTACAGATTGTATATTCTATAATGGTGTGTAAGGATTCAACAAACAAGTAGCCGTATGTTATGCAGTTTTAACACCATGGCTGGCACTACCTACAGATCATGTAGCGATATCTAAATACAACTCTGTCATTAACAACTTGCCCTAGTTTATTTTACAAATCCAACTATTGTACTCTCTGTGCTGAGTCAATGCCAGTGAAAGCCATGCTTGTATTTTTTGCCAACAGATCTCAGCCCATCCTGGCCAGGGCTACAGCTGTATATTACTGATGACAATACAAACTTACAAACTCTATCCTAAGATCATGGGAGTATTCCATGAAGCGAGCTTAAGTGAAAGCCTGTCTTATTTGGGCAATCCAGGCATGTCAAATCCTCAGATTCGTTCCATCAAAGTGGCTAACCAGAGTTGGCGCTGAGTAGCCCAGACAAGCACCCAGGTACAAACCTGGCTGGGGCCAGAATAATTGGCAAGATTATTAATACAAAGCACATCTTAATCTAGACCCAGGCTTATTTCTTTCATGGAACAACTTGAGGCTTAATCTGGAGACAGTTTCAGCTCAGGATTTCAAGAGAAGTCTGGACTTGTTAAGTGACTTTGATGGAATACCCCCATGACAGTTTTCTGGTCATTCACCAGTGCATCTTTGTCACTTTATTTGTTGTGTAAAGATAATTCTGCACAGTGACCTGCCATAGGGGTTAGCATTAGTTTGCACACAGATTATGGAGTATGGTGCGACCCTGGGTCAACAACAAAATGTCAATGAATCACTTTCAACACAATCAGTGGCTATGTGCACATTCCCCAGTGGTAGTTTTTTCAAGATAAGATGTCTGTCAGTAAAATTATATTCCAACACGGTGCTTTGAAGATTCAAGAATAATGAATTATGTACATTTAAACAAGTGTGGATGCATTCACATTTGAGAGAAGACTGAGGTGTCATGCAAATATAACAATACCATGTATTCCATTTCAGAGGTTGAAACTACAGGGTTGACTTTTAATGCATATAATAAGATATTGTGTTTGCATATCCCCTAAATAATTGCATATCCCATAATAATTGCAGCCTGTGTGATCTGACCATTAAAACTGCTATTTCAATTGTGATTATCTTGCAGCCTATTCAAAAGAGATACATTAAAATAACGCATGTGTATAGATCAGGTCATTATCGTGAATGATAAAGCATCTAAATTATGACTGACTTTTTAAATGAACCTTTTTACTGGCATATTCTGTTTTGCATACAAGCAGCAGCTTTTGTTTTGTGAAGAGGGATCATTAGAGATGACAGAGCACTGCAGATGTCCTTGTGTTGTGTCATCTTCTATAGGACTAAAGCTCTACAATGTCGCCCCCTTCAGGCCAGGGAGGAAAACGTATTCAGTCGCACATCTCCTAATAACTATGTAAGTTTCAAAGTCTTATTATTGATCCTAAAAGTATTTTATAAAAAGTTTGAGCGCCATAGTGCTATTTCATTAATTCAATTTGTCAACCATGACAGAACATTGTGAATGTTTTGTGAATTGTTTAACAACCACAAAACATTATACACCCATTATAATGCTTTAGCTGGCTTGTTTTTAAACCCCATGCAAATACAAAAAGAAATAGCCCAATCGTATCACTAGCATAGAGTGTACCACATATCAGAGAGCTATATAGATCAAGGATGCAAGATTAATCAAAAACTAAATCTAAATTTGAAAGGTCTGAAATGCACAGGATTCTTCTATAAGTTAAACAAGTGTAAATGCTATGGACCTTGATTATAACACATAAAAAGAAAATCTAGTTAGCAATTGTACATGTCTTAAAAATCACAATTAAAAAGTTACATAATTGGTGCATTATGGCATGACAGTGCTAACACAGGCCCAGGCCTCTCCATTCTCTCACACATTGCAGGCCACACAAACAGTAAAATAGACAGATCTCAGGGATTTCATATGCACTGCTCACAATCAGACATCAGCAAACAGCCTCAGAGTGCTCTAAACCAACATGCCACACAAGATGCTTCTTTCAATCTTTTCATTGACCAGATCTGTGTCCATAGTCCACACAGCAGTTGAACACACTATTTCAGGGTAATTTGTACCTTTTGAGGCATATTGTAATGTTAACCAAGCACCGCTAAAATATCACATATGTGATTGTCAACACTGTGCCAACTTGTGTCAAAGAAATGTCTCTTGTGCAAACAGAACATAACACATTTAAGGACAGACTCTTGAATTGTACAAGATCAGATAACTTTAGCGTCTTCCATTCTATATTTATCAAATGAAATCAAAGGGTACCAATGCACTGTCCACAGAGAGTACGTCTTCAGTGTAAGATAGACAAAATGTGATTAGATTATACAGTGGTGGTAGAACGAAACAGTAGCTTATGTAACTGACAGAGGATTGAGGTGCCTGGTCGTCACTATGGAAACATGACCTCAGTGGTGAGATGTGTTTCGTGGTCGTCTCAAGTTTAGTCCAAAAATTCAGGTCAAATGGGATTCTGAGGACTAAAAGTAATGAAAGAGAAACTTTATAAAGCAAATGTCAACAAAGAAAAAAAATGAAAGGCTACTCATTAAAACAATACAAACACAACCAAAACACTTTACTCTCAAGGAATTGCTTAAATGTCACAAAACACATTATAATGGCTGGTATGGGGTATGCTTTTAAGACGCACACTGACTGACAACCTCACAATAAATCAATAAATAAGGGGCGCTTAGTTCTGGAAGAAAATTAAAAATCATAATTTTATTCACATTTATTGAAGCAATAATTTGCATATAGAGAGAGTGGTGTATTAGGACACTTAAAATTAAAAGAACAAGCACATGAAATGAAAGGGGAAGAGGTTTCTAGCAAACTCCCCCAACTCACAAAGGAGCTTTTTTTCTAATTTTTTAAAACAAACTATGAAATTATTAAGACATTTTGATATTGAGCAACTCGTTTGTATCACAGTTTTTAGTTTCAAAATAAATAGCTCACCCAGTTAATAAACAGTGGGTTTAGTGAAGTATAAATGAATTGTGCCTCAGTGCAATGGCACATATGTCAAAAGTCTGTGTTTCCAAACCAGGAACAAAGAGTTAAGTGGGTCGTGGTTATTGAGTGGTCAGAGTAAACAGCTGGAGAGTGAGGAGGGCTGTATGAATGGGTAACAGAGGAGAGGGGGCAGTAGGGGCAAGGAGGGGGCTGTTGGGTCTATCATTGAAAGGTATGGAGGATGTTTAATCAACTGTATAGCTTTTATAAACACAGTGTATGTGTATAAGCCTGGAACTGCAAATTCAGACAATAAATAATAAGTTATATTGTATCGATTTATATTGCAAATTATCATATTACAATAATTTCTGTATTTACCAAAGTTCATGGTGCATCTAAACAAATCGTACAAATACAAGTTTTATTTTAACAGAGCTCTGACATGTTATGTTTGTGAATTGTTGTTATGTTCACTATGTTCACAAGTCAGCCTATGTAAGCCTGAATTTTGTGTTATTACTAGAAGCTCAAGAATCCTATGTAGCTCTAAAGGCAAGCTGCCAACTGCGGTGATTAACTGTATGTGGTTATAAATGATACATGCTCCAACTCAAGCAACCTCACAAAATATTCATGGTTGAGTCACACAGCCAAGCTACTGTACTGCTGCTTATTTGGACCGGAGACTGTTCTCATATACTCATATATTCTCTTATACTCATATATTAGTTAATAAGTCGTTATCACTATTCCTATCATGATTATTCTCTCACTGATCAATTCATAATATGCAAGGGTTAACTTGAGTTTTCCATTTAACAAAAAAGAATAGGATCAGGCCAATTTTGTTGTTATCCAATTAGTCTCCAATTATGCCACTAATCTGATATGCTTTAGCTACTTTTTTTAATCGTTTTGAAATTTTCCTTATTGTTTGATAAGGACGGAGCTTGCATTCACAGCAGCCGATTCAACATCCTAAGCGCCATCACCAAGATATGATTTTTAACAATACGCGCCGCTGTTAGCACAAATGATCGGCTGGTGTAGTTATAAAATGCATTCCGAAAACAGCGCAACATAGATTTGTTTAATGCATCCAGGGAAACGTGAAATTTTATCCGAGTTAGCCATCTTTTCTTCGATATATTCCGCGCGCCACTGTTACCAGCCCGTTCCGCTTGTGGCTAGCTCTGTAGCCGATCATGCTGTACCAAGACACCGCTCGCTGCCTTTGTATCACCACTTCACAAAAAACACCCAAGGGACGACCTGTAATGACAATCCAAACGCACCATACCTCTTTTACGTCGATCTGGATGATTACAATGCCATTTCCTTTTGTGAAGTCTTAGTTTGTGGTGTTAAATGTCTTGTTTTCATCAGCTCGTCTCGTCGGTGTTCTCCGGGAGTCGCGGTGGCTGACAGCGCTTCGGCGGCTCCAGATCACAGCCCCGCCCCTGGAGACCAATCAGAGGCCGAGCTCGTGGAAACTGAGGCAGAGGGAGGCTCCCATTGGTCAGTCAAACTGTCCATAATCGTGTCGCTAAGGGAGCACCTTGGACCGGAGCAAAGACACCTGCTAAAGAGGATGCTGAGCGGGCGCCGCAGGTGTGTGTGGCCGGGAGAGGTGACGAGAGAGCGGCCTGGAGACGGTGCAGGAGAGGGGGAGCGCCTTATTTGGACAGCTGCTCAAATAAACACTACAATGAATGGTGGAAAACTAAGAGATCCTTTTGTTGTCGAGAGAAGGCTAAGCTGTCTACTTTATATGTATAATAGCCTATTATGCATAAAGTAGACTAATAAAGTTTACCAACAGCATACCCCCGTGCCCTATACCCCTGTATCCATCATTTAGCCTAGTTAGTAGCTTACACAGGAGTATTTCATTTTTCTGGTGAGTTCTTTCATTTCAGACAATGTATTGGGCCCAATAGGTCTAACATTTCAGGATCCTAATAGCATTGCTTATCTCTAGATCTCTTAGTTTCCTATGTTTCTGAAATTTTTACCACTGAAAGCAAGTTATAGAGAGGCTGTGGCTTTACCTATCGTGTGCATTATGACATTCTAGGCTACATGGAGACTAGCATGAAATGCCACCAGACCAAGTTACAGGTCACATCTGTGGAGAGGCGACTCCACCCCCAGAAAGAATGCATATTTTCCAAGATATTTTCCAACAATAATTAAGCTAAATAAATGTTAGAAGCTAAGTGTTTAATACCATACAGTGGAGCATTCAGGCAAAGCTATAACATACCATCCCCATGAAGATATGGAGGTAGTTCATCAGAAATTATGCAGTACACCTTTAAAATAGCCTAAATGCATTATAGATTATAGATTTACCATTATAGATTTTTAATTGTATTAAATTACATGGGACCTACATACTCAAACCATAGTATTTACTAAAATATCTTTAATTTATGATTTGAACCATGCATGCACTATATTAAAATACATTAGACCTAAAGATCTCTGTTAACTCACTTTCATACTCTGGTTGTTTGACACTGCACTGCTAAAGTGAAACAGGAAGTGCCCGTTTTCTCTTGACAATGTATTTTAGGAATACTATATATTTTTATCACAAAACCACAAACTCAGCACATATTGTGTCATCACCATTTTGCAACTTTTACTGTCACTGCTAAAGCACCAAGGCTGAAAACAGTTCCAGAGCTTCAATATGATACAAGCAAGATGATATGATACAAGCTTATATTATGTGTGGTATTTGTGGAAATTGTTTTTTCCAGTAAAAAAAAAAAAAAAATCAAATCAAATCAAATAATCAAAAAGTGTGTGTTCCCAGACAGAGAACAGCATGTACCTCAAAGTGTGATGGAGAAAAGGTTTTGTACAGCGAGAACACATAACTGCAAATAATGACTTCAGACTACACACACAGGGACTAGCTGCACACATCAGGGATTGGCATTAAGTATAGTTTGCTAAATGGCTATTAGAACAGGATCAAACCTAGTGTACATCAGGGCTAAGCTGGGCTCAAATCAGGACCAAACAAAGTGTGAACTCACCCTATTTGTGCGTTTTCAAATAAGCCTATTTTATAATCTTATTTTTCCTTCATTCATATATATTATAGGTCATAGACTCGAACAGTAACAAAAATAGTTAAGGATAAAGTATTTAAATGTATAAGACAATTGAAGAAATTCCAGTCTAAATCTACCTCTGACCATTTGCCATGTGACAGGGGTTAATATGATAAGCATAATAGTATAAAAATGTGATTTTAAAAAAAGACATAACAACAGAAAATATACAACTTCATTGAGATAAAAAAGGCTATGTTTATCTGTCAATTGGCATATTTAATCCTGCAATAAAACAATACATTCATAGCTACAATTGTTTAAGTACAAAAATGGAACATGTTTACTGTAAACCTGATCCCAGCCCATAGTTCATAACATTTTCATCCTTTGCACTTCAGAGTTTATGTGATACGATATTTCTTGGCAGCTTCCAACTCATTTCAGGGAGACTCTGTACAACATCGTAAATATCGTTTTAATTTAGCACAATTATAATATATATCCCTGGGATGACAGGAGGATGCAGTGTTGCTTTCTTCAGTCTTATTCTTTGCCTCTTTTTACCTCAAAGTGTTATTCAGTAAGCCATGCAAGCGTGATCACTTTGCTGATCAAGTTGTTTTCTGTTGCATGGAGACAGTTCAGAGCGTGAAGAAATTGTGTATAGCCCAGGATCCATAAAGCTTATTTATGTAGAAAAAACAGTTTTAGCCTGGTTGGCCGTACCTCCAACAGTTTAGGCATATCGTGGGCCACCAGTCAATGATACCTGCTGCAGGTAGGCCGGGGGTTGGTAGCTCCCTTGGGACGCTTCCATGAATATTGTTGAGGAGGTGAGGCTTTTTCTGTCCTTTTTGAGGGTGTGTCTGCGCTGCCATTGACAGAGCAGCACCTCAACCTGCTCTCTGAAGAAGCTGGTGGTCAGGGTGTACAGGATGGGGTTCAGGGCGCTGTTGATGGGTAAGATGAAGATGACCACCCAACTGGAAATGGTCCCTATAGAGAAAGCAGAAATTGAAATTACAGTACAGTTTTCAATGTCAAAAGATTTTTTTTTTTTTGCCTTCTTTTGAAAGCCAGGATCCATTCAAGCATTGTGCAATTAAATGTGAATCTCTATGCTGAATTCAAAGCTAAATCTAGAAAGCTGCTTGAAGAGTAAAGTATAAATGTAAGCTTGAAGAGTATAGTATAATTGTAAGGCTGAAGAATATAGTATAAATGTCAGGTTGAAGAGTATAGTATAAATGTAAGACTGAAGAGTAAAGTATAATTGTAAGGCTGAAGAATATCGTATAAATGTCAGGTTGAAAAGTATAGTATAAATGTAAGGCTGAAGGTTGGTAGAAATAGGTTGGTTGGTATAGGTTGGTAGAAATGTTGTATAAATATGAGGTTGCAGGGCTTTTGCGTTATTTGCGACGAGCTTAATGGTACACTGTGTTTTGTGGTCGAGGGTGTGCTACCCGCTCGTCTCCATGGAGATATTATTGCTTTGCCTAGAATGGTCCAGTATAGCGTTAAAATGTATTATCTTACATCGGTGTAAATAAATGCGTGTTTATTGCTTTTATTATTTAGCTTAGTGGCATCACCTGCTTGCTTTAATGCCATACTGTGTAACATTCCATGCAAGATAATAAAATCTCCATTAGGGTGGCCGACCCCCACTAGAAAAGTTACATAGGGCACATTTAATGGTTGCAGAACAAATAGTAAATTCTATTAGTGAAAGGCAATTAATAATAACATTTATTTACACAATAGACAAATAGAATTTAACAATTCTATTTATGTCTTACCAGGAATCTCTACTTCCAGAATAGAAAGCACTTTGACCAAAAATATGGGCATCCAGCAGAGGGCGTCAGAGAACACAATGAAGAAAAACCTGTTGGCTACAGCCACATCTTTGTGCAGCCGGCTCCTCAGGTCTGTGGCGTTGATGCCTGTTTTATAGATGGAGTAAAACATGCTGGAGTAACAGCACAGGATCATCAGGAAGGCCACCAAGTTAAGACCTGGAGAAGAATATATGGAACAAGTAAAAAATCTAAACAATACATTATCTAACTGTGCAAAGAAAAAAAAATAGGACAATTAAAATAGAATATTTTATAAATATAAAATATTCAGCAGATTTACATTTATTTCTTTTTTTTAGTTTTGGTTGATATATTTTGATGTGATATCGGGCAATTCTGCCCGATATACTTAATACTTATACGTAATTTGCTAGGTAGTTATTCTCACTGATACTAATACTAATACAAAGTGTGGCTTCATACTATTACGTCTAGAGAATCTTAATGAAACACGCAAAGTGCTATCTATCAATGCTCACTGAGCAGGCATAACATTGTAATCACATGAAAAGTGCTGTCTATCAATGTACACTGAGCAGACATAACATTGTAATCACATGCAAATGCACATGCAAATTCTTGATGGACATAATCACTTATTTACGCAGCCCAACACACTTTATTAACTATACAGTATTGACATTTTTGTTTGAGCAATAGTAACTTGTCTTGTCTAACGTCACTCCCCATGAGCATCCTTTGTCACTGATTCAGCTCTTTCATTGGACCATTTTTGATAGATACTGACCATTGCAGGAAACATCCCGCAAAATGGTTTTGAATCCTCTTTCAAACATGCTTAGAAAAAGTAATTTCCCATTTCCAACTCATCAGCGTTGAGGACAAAATGTATACCTTTTTTGTATGCAAACCTTAAATTTGTATCTTACTGTAACATTAATAAAACTACTGCTCGTACCTAGAAAAATTCCAGTGGAGTATCCTTTGGCTGTTGGTTTCTCTTGTCTGTCGGAGTGCAGAGGGAAGCAGACCCCATTACGTCCGTAGTAATTCCCAAATATCTCCTCGTTCATTAAAGGAACAGCAGCTATTATGAAGCCAGTGAGCCAAATGAATGAGAGGACAACCTGGTGTCAGAGA
>KN472591.1:22880-37867 GCA_000787095.1 Periophthalmodon schlosseri
AAAGGCTTTTCAGCACGTTATGTTTAATTAAGGAGAATTTAAGAAATGTAGGTTTATAGAAAGAGGTCTTTTACTATGGATCAGACCTGGATGACTGAGGGATTACACACATGTAGGTTTGCAACTCCAGGAAAAGTATGAATGATTTCACTATGTACTGCTATAGAAAAACTTGACTTTATGTTTATTTTATTATTTGAAACAATGATTTATGTAATATCAAACTGTGTAGAGGAATATACTTTTACTAGATTTGTGATTCATGTGTTAAACATGCAAATGCAGATTCGACAAGTGGCTTTGCTCCAGGTTTTGTGGTCCAATGCTCCTATCATGCAGAACAGAATTTAATTAATTTTACTACACAATTTATTAAATAACTAGAGCAGTAGTTGTAATTGAAACTCAGTTCATTGCACTACATCAAATTGCCCATGATAGTAATGGTAGAATCATTAGAAGTTATAGCATGTAAATTGCCATAGAGACACAAATGCCTTGAAAACCGTGAGGCTATATATGGCTCTGTAACAAATGCCTAGTGTTCAACATTGTCAGCAAACATTCACGCAATCACATGCAACTGTGATCTTACTAGCAGCAGTTTGATTTGACCTTGTTCTAAAATAAGCTTATAATTCCTTGCTTTCACAGCTCTGATAATATTTCTTGCTTTGCATAAGCCTTAAAATCCAGTTGAAATAATTTACACATTAAGCAGGTTTTGTGGCCAAGTCTATTCTGGTTTTATTCACTCAGCAGTCACCCATTTCCAGGCATCAAACCTAGCACCTAAAATTAACATACTCTAATAAAAATATCAACAAGATAAAATCCACAGTGAAAATGTCTCTTACCCCAGTTTGCAGTTTGCCTGGGCGCAGATTACTGAAGGGAAAGACGATTAGCAGAAACTTCTCCAATGTTAGGTAAGTCAGTAGGAGAACAGACACCTGTGTGAAATATAAGCATAAAAATGTCCTATGCATATAACAATATAACACCTGTATTAGTGTATAGATCAGAATAAACTTCACTGCTACTGAAAACTTGTAATCTGCTTTGGTACAATCATGTTTTATAATACAGTAATCATGATATGAGCCATGCATACTACAATATAACAAAAACAGTCACCAACTGGTGTCATAAAATGTATAAAATATACAATATGGACAAAAACACAACAGCTCATTATAAATAGTTTTGAATGAAATGAATGTTAAATATATTTGAGCCCAGTTCAATGGGTTAGTTAAAAGAAGTTCTGACTTGCAAAAGGCAAAAGGTGAAAAAGGTGATATGAGCTAGTGGTAATGAAATGCTGCTTCAGTTTAAGAGTTAAAGTAAACAGCCATATGAACTCTGATACCTGCTGTTGGTTCTATTTTTGTTATATGGTTGAAAGTATTTCATTTTTGTATACACAAACGAGACAAATTTATCTTTTCATCATTTATTTAATTGCTATTTTTAAATGATGTCACTTTTCTGGTAATTTGTCTACCACCAGCATGCTTCCATGTAGTTGTTATTGCATTGTCTGGATCATTTCACAGTATGACATCGAACTTATCTATCTCTATACACAGGTATTTTTTATTGCTATTAGTTTTATTGTGAAAAACCTGGATAAACATGCATTCTTACTGTGAGCTACTTATCTCCTTATAGCTAGGTACGTTTCATTATTGTCAAAAGTAAAACATTTCCATTGAACCAAGCAGCTGGCAGGCCATCATCTGAATCTACTTGAATTGCAGTTATCCCTTGTATTGCTTGCAAAGCCACATTGTACATAAAGCCTCTATCTATTGCATCTAATCATGAGATTTGATTACCTCAGACGATAGCATGGCTAGGAATCCAATGATACGACACTCAATGCTCTCCATCCAGACCAGAGCATTGCGATTGTACTGCCCCCGGAATTTCACATCAAAAATCCCAACAAAAAATAGGTACACCCCCATAAGACAGTCTGCGCCTGGAAGATAAGAAATACACAAAAATGAATGCATTTAGAGAGAAGACAGGTATCGGGTGAATAAACCAAAGAACTCTCATTAAAATGTACACAAAAGGATATTATTCATGCAGTATTTGAGGCTAGCCCAAATAGGAATGTTACAGTGGAGGAGAATATAAGAAAAGGTGACTCACTTGGTCTATTTTAAAACTTTAGGAAGCAACAGTAACACAGTTAAAATGTTTTAGTACTGTTCATGTTTGAAAGTGACACTGCTGTAATATTTTTAAAGACTACAAAATATGTGATATCAAATAGATGTGGTGTTTGATGGTTGGCATCCTGTTATTCAAATGAAACTGCAAATCCTCTGTTTCCAATATGTTGCTTAATGACTTGGCATATATTTTAAGGTGAAGTTACATTTTAATGTTCCCTGAAGGAAAATTTGTTCACATGACTCAGCCAAGTCAAAGTCAAGGACACCCAGCACCCACAGCATAGGGTTTGTAGAAAGTTTCACAAGTTAAAAATAGATTGCTGCATTAAACTGCTGTCACAACAAGAATTCAATGGGCAGATTTGGAGTTCTGTCTCAGGATACAAGTAAACAAAGAGTATGCAAGGTCTATAGAGACACTCACACTTCAGTGACATAAAGTCTACCTCCACCTTAACACAAAGATCATTATTTCCTTCTTTTCTATTATCTTTGTGTCCCAAAATAATTACCTACAATGAACAATGTGAGAGTTATGACCAAACTGCCATGGAGATGACCTGGACAACTGTGGTATTAAAGAGTCAATTAAAAAAATACAAATATTAATAGGGACATAACACGTAACAACAGTATATGATGATTAAACTGCCAAACTTTGGGTTATTTCGGGAATATAGTCACTACTAAGTTGGTATAGCATTGTAAACAGGGATTACAGATCTTCACTAGAACTGATCTGAACTGTAACTATAGGCTAGAATGTATATCTCCTGTTTAGCCATCCATATTTAACTCAACAGTGGAATTCTGGTTTCAAGAGTAAATTTCACATTGTTTTCATATAAGGAAGAGTTAATCAGCTATGAGATAACCCATAAGTCTAAAACATATAATGGCATTATAATAGATCAAATGTGTATTTATATGTATCTCCAATATTCATATTATACTTGGTCATTAATTACCTCAAAGCTGGTTATCTTCTGCAGCATTTCATTTTTTTTTTTTTTTTTGAAACTTCAATGGAGAGAATTAATAGGAGTTTTGACCCCTATCCACTGTTTAAAAGTTCTATGTTATGCATAATTGATTCTTGTGAGCTTTAAGCGGTACTAGAATGTTGTTCCCTTCTCAAAAACATACCTGGAGTTGTGTTTTGTTTCATTCACACATGTTTGAGTAACACTTTATTATTAATCTGTCTACATCTCCAAAGCTCAAAATGCTCTGTTCCACCTTGTGATGTTATGTAGTGGTAGTTTTCAAGTTAACAGCCATCCTGTACCTTTAGTTCAGGAGATAATGGCAATTCCAGGGCTGAAATTATCCAAATGATTCTAGTGAAGATGTATGTAGTTTAAAAACACAATGGAGCACTTCCTGTATTACTACATCACAAGGTGGAACAGAGTGTTTTCAGTTTGAGAGAAGAACTCAGCCTAAATATGCAGGGTTTGTGTGTTAAACATGTGTGAATGAAACAAAACACAACTCCAGGCATGTTTTTGTTAAGGAAACAACATTACAACAGAGATGTGTAATATGGGCTCTGTAACTTCAGACTTGCACTCACAGCAAAGCACTTTGATGCAGGCGGCGTGCAGGTTGTTTTCAGCTCGGATCAGTGACCTCATGCCGATGACGAGGAGGTTTCCGAAGCAGGTGATGAAGGCTATGACCCAAATGTACACCCGCAGCACCATGTTTGCCAAAAGGTCCACAAAGGAAGATATCCCGTCAGTGTTGGGCTTACAGGAGCGCACGTGGGGGGCATACGAACAATACCGGAACGTCTTGAAGTAACTGCAACAAGACACAAGGTTTGATCTGTACAGTCTGTCAGTTAAAACAACATAGGACAAAAATGTGCGACATGAACTCAGTGGTCAAGACTCGCCTGGGTTTGAATCACGGACCAGATCTGTCTATATGGAGTAGTGGCCCATATTTTGCTGTTGTACTACTTGTGTGTATAATAACAAATAAAACCTTAATTATGTAGTAATATTATAACTACTCTCTACTCTATGTTCAAGAACAAAAATCCCAAAGATGGGCATTTGCTTCTATAATGACTCAGGATAACAAAACAACATTAGCAAAATGTAGCCTACTTTTCCCTATAGATAATATATTTATTTCTGAAATTTATAGTTAGTCATTATAGTCAAGTGTACCAGACTATTTATATGAATACAGGTTTCATGTGATATTTTAGACTGCTCATAAACAGTACATTTCATCATTTTGTGCAGTCATTTTATAGCCATATAGTGTCCTGTGGAGGCCTATACTCACATGTGGGAGAGGTTCTTCATCGGCAAAAACATCTTGGTCTGAATATTTTGGATTTCGATTCCCTCCAAGGCCCTTAAACACACCATAATTCAATAGTAACTTCCAGTGAAAGCAGTTTATCAGTTTATCCAAGAGTGTTTCTTCTTACAGAGACTGGAGATGTGTCAGGTGGTTAAAGTGTCCAGAGTTGATATGCAGCAGTGGATTGTGAGAGATATTTCTGCAACAACAAGCACATGCAGGTAAATTTACTGAAAAACAAAATAAACAAAACAATAGGAGAATATGATAGTATGAGTAACAGAACTGATAAGAAAGAAACCTAATCTAACTAATGTGATTTCTGTTTAGACACCAATAATGGGGCGACAGTAGCTCAGTCGGTCGTGTTTTTTCCACTGTCGACAAAAACATAATTGGTAGAGAGGTCAGATCCACTAACCCACAGGTTGGCAGTGCGATTCCAGCTCCCACAGATGAATGCTGTCATTGTGTCCTTAAGAAAGACACTTAACCCACCATGCACTGTCTGTGTACACTGGTGTATGAATGTGTGTGTGAATGTCTGAGTGGTTCCTTGATGTAAAGTATTTTGAGTGCCTTGAAGGTGGAAAAGGCATAACCCCAGCCCCAAGTAAAAAGCACCTTATACTATTGCCTAAATAACCACAATAATTGCAATTCCAATAGACTAAAATATTGCTCCAATAGCTGAAAATATTGGTTTAAATGCATAGTGTTTTGTTTGTTATCGGTATTATCTCGGTCATAACCATAATCATACAAAATATACTGTCAATACAGTGCCTTCTCAAATGTCAAAATTATAATAAATGTGTTCAGTACAATAATAGAAAGTATAGGACAGAGTCAGTGCAGGTCAGGAAAAGGGTCATCGGTAAAGATGCAATTTAAACAATAAGCCAGACTTGTTCAGCAAATATTTAATAAAGGTAAAGGACACAAAATATATCATTTGTTTGCCTTCTCTCCATTCACAATAAATGTTTTTTTTGTTTTGTTTTTTTTTATTATTACTTGAACTGTATTTGACTGTATTTTGTATTTTACTTTGTAAAAAGTATTTTGAGAAGATTTGTGCTGAATTTTGTTCAACAGAAACAATTGAATTGGTAGTTTTTTTTCTAGCTATTTCTATTTGCTCAAAGCATTTTAAAAATAAACCCCTGGGCCTTTTCAACAAGTCTCACACAATAAAAAAATAAAACAACTTTTACAAACTTTTACTTTTCAGTCCAGTTCAAAAATGTAGTGGAGTAAAAGTAAAAAGTATCCACTGTAAAATGTATTCAAGTAAAGTACAGATAAGATACTTAAGTACAGTTCTTTACTACTTGTACTTTGTTATGTTCCACCACTGTCCTAGGTAGTATTAAGGTATGCAGTTTCCTAGGTAATAAGTGCATATGCAGGTTTATTGCTGTCGTTTTCATTTTTGTATACGTGTGGGAGACCAGTTCATTACACTGAAGTTTTTCATGCATGTCTGCTGTTTCATTTGAGCCCTGACTGTGTGTGCTTACAGCAAAGACTAGAAATACAGGCCATGTTTTTGAATGCAGAAATAGTAGTACAAAAGTAGTAGTTCAAAACTGGTCACTACTAAAATCAATGCCCATTCAATTTCTGAGATTTCTAAATGACAAAAGAATGATGAACTAACAATGAATATGAAATAACAAACAATATACATAAGAAGAACATGATGTAACATAGCCAGTGTTTGAATTTGTTAAGCACAGACATAAGTAGTTGAATGTTTAATCTTCACAAAACAGATGTTACTCACAGTTTGAGCAGCGACTTGGACAGATTCTTGAAGGTATTTTTGGACAGCTCTCTAATCCGATTACTGGACAAATTTCTGAGGATGGAAGAGGGATAGAAATTATACCAAAAATATGGACAAACATTTGCTTTGATGAATTAGTCCATGAATACTAAAATACTGACAGTTCAGCAAGTTTCCACAGAGACCTAAAGGTGTTTTCTGGGACACTGTTGATCTTATTGTCCATCAGTAATCTGAAACGTGAAAAAACTTTAAAATAATTATCAGGTCACAAATAGTGTGTTGTTTTATATCTTCTTTGAACAACTGATTGAATTTATCAATATTTCTGCAGATGTCATGGACTGCCAGATGAAGTTGCAATACAACAAAGAATGCAAGAAAGCCCAGTCAAACTTAAGAAAAGCACTAGTCTGTAATACCCTTGAAACTAAACAGAAAACATGCTGAGGTTTAATCTAACAAGACAAAAACAAAGCAGGTGACAGAACATTTCCAACATCCCATAATTAGTACGTTTGAGTTTTGTGCTTCCAATAGATTTTTTTACAGACTGTACAAAATTAAATATTCAAAGCCCATCACAGAACCAATTACCACCTCCCATTAAGGCTGTAAAAAGCTCAAAAGCTCTAAAATGGAACAACTTTTGCCCCCTATAAAATGACTCTCAGTTAGAAATGGGTTACTTATGGCTAGGAGTATTTTTAATGTCAAAAGCACATTCAATATTTGACCCTGTAATCTGTCAAACTCATGACCTTTATCAGTGGAAATACATCTAAGTGTTAAAGAATCAGAACCTTCATTCAGACGTGTCTCTGATAAACCTCTCTTAGCGTGACTCAGGACAAGCTGGTGTTATGCAGACAAATGATAAAATGAATTTAAATAAGGTAAATATCACAACATTTGGCTTTGGGTCCAGTTTGACTCCTAATGTAGACTTGGTTTGGTTCTGTTCTAGACCAGCCCCAGTTTAATTTTAAGTTCTGTATTACACAAAATTCTTGTGACCTTTAAGCCATGTTATAATATTCTATATATATATATATAATATAATCTTTACCACCTCAAAAACATACCTAGAGTTGTGTTTTGTTTCATTCACACATGTTTGAGTAATCCTTTATTATTAGTCTGTCTACATCTCCAAACTTCACCTTGTGATGTCACAAAGCGGTAGTTTTTCCAACAGCTATTTTTAAGTTTTGTTAAGCTCTGGAATTGCCAATCGCTACTTAACTCATTCAAATGATTCTAGTGAAGGTGTATGGAGTTTAAAAACACAGTGGAGCACTTCCTGTATTACCACATGGCATCACAAGGTGGAACAGACTGTTTTCTGTTTGAGAGAAGAACTCAGCCTAAATATGCAGGGTTTGTGTGTTAAACATGTGTGAATGAAACAAAACACAACTCCAGGTATGTTTGTGATAAGGAAACAACATTAGCACAGAGATCAGAAAATAGTATATGGCCCTTTAATGTGGTGATTCTGCAAGTGTGAACGCACCCTTAATGAATAATGTTTCATTTGATAGAGCAAAACTCTATGGTTGTAGCTGTAGTAGTATTAGAGCTTTTGGTAGGGAAATTTTGATCTCAGTGATCGCAAGACAAGTTATCTGGTGTACAAAAAACAATCTCAGTTTCTCCAATTGTAAATGTGACAGTATTCAAGCATGAGCCGGGAAAAAGACCGCCTTGACGATGTTTTGGAGGAAAATACAACTACCAACGTAGTGGAAACGTCTCCTTGTTAGATAACGAGACTCAGAAAGAGCTTGAATTTTTACAGATGAAAAAGTTTACTAGAGTGAATCAAAACAAAGGACAGAAGCAAACATCATTCTGTTTGGCTCCAGTTTGTGAATAGTTTCCAACGCTGTAGTTCAAATTGAGAGCCAAGGGAAAAAACAAGAACATAGTTGGAATTTCTGTCTAGATTCTTACTCTACTATGATGTTAAATCACTGGCTTATATAATATGTATTGGTACCTCCATATGGTCATAATCTTATGGCTGATCAGTGCATAAAGGCAATAGCATCAAATTCAGTGACAGCGGCAAAGTTAGTTTAGGAGTCCAAATTGTTTTGATCAAACCATAATTAGGCAAGTTTTGACTCCTGATTGTGAGGCTGTTGTGGTGAACCAAGCAATCACATGCGGCCGTTATGCCGTTATGCAAAAATCAAGCTTCCTTTGTAAGTAATTTTAAAAGTTCTTGTTGTAAACCTATCCTATATTGATGCCTTTGGTCCAAACTTTAAAATTTAAAGAAAAACACCCACAAAAGTTCATTCAGAGCCTCACACTCACTGCTCACAAACACGAATGAGATATTGAAAAGAAAATGAGTTCTGTGTTTGAGAGTAAAAAAGAAAGATTTAATTTGAATATTCATTTTGTAATAACATCTAAAGTTTATAATTGGACTTATTAAAGAAGAGTCATTTTAGACTGTGGCAAATATGGTCAAAAATTGTTTTTTATTACAATCTATAATATAATATATAATCTATTGCTTTTCTTGCAGGAAACTGTATGGGAGATTTACAGTTTTTGAAAGAAATATTCAAACTTACGATCCAGACATGTTGAACCTTTATTTGTTAGGGATAGGCATTGCAAATGTGTCATGTTAACCTTTTAGCTAGTCCTTTCAACTGACAACAATCTTTGGGGTTGAATATTGGCCCCACATTTTGAAGCTATTGTGAAAAAACATGTTCATTTTAGTTTTTTTATACTGAATGAAGAGAAAGTAAACATTGTTATTACTGTGCCTATTGACATGAAACAAAAACTGCAACAGAGGTATCAACCATAAACCAAATCTGCAATCAAGCAAATCTCATTATCGAAATGTGACCTGTCTGACCAGCTCAGTTTGAAACTATAGAATTTCCTCTGGAATAAATCAAATCTTTTTTACATATATGAATGTAAATAATTATTCTGCTTTAAGATTTGGATTTGGAGAGTATGATTTGTTACATTGGAGCCACCTGAGCTAATATATGATTCAACATCAAAAGTGAAGTGAACACAGATAAAATGCATATAGTTTCACAGGCACTCTCTGCAGTCTATTATTTCCAACTGAGTTTAACAACTTCACAAACTCATTTTAAAGAGGAGCAGAAAGCTAATACGAAGTCCCAGACAGCCATGTTCACAGAGTATACATGTAAAGTACTCATAGCACTTCCAGTTTACTGCATGTCTTCAGGATGGAGTAGTTCAAGGTTTGGATCTGGTTTCCTTCAAGATCCCTGAGAAAAATAAAAACTTTTTATTCTAATAGTCGCAATAGTCAAATTTTTTGCAAACATTTTGGGTATACCCAAAAAACAAGTTTTGTTTGTTGTGTAAAGTTCTTTTTATGCTGTGTTTGTTTGTTAGTTTGTTTCAGATTACAGCTTTAACTTTCACACATTTTCACAACAGGCAAAACAATGGATCCTTTCGAGCCAACTCTGCTGGTAAATGATTTTGTATTTATCTATTTAAAAAAGAAAACGTAAAAAGAAATAAGAATGAAATAAAATTATAAATAAAATTAAAATTTTATATAACTCAAAACAAGCTGACAAGTACTGACAAGACTGTATAAAGAAGTGGACTAAGGGAGTGTGTCGTCACCCAGTCAAATGAAGCTCATCGAGGCTAGCAGTTATAGTAGCAAATATGGAGCCAAGTTCCATTTGGAATTCTGACAGCGAGTATCACAGCAAACAAAGAGCCAATCTGGAGCGAAGCTGCTGAAGGTAAAGACCCTTCCCACCCACACCGCTGGTTTGGCGGGGGGCGGGCACTTAGCAACGCTGTCAATCAAACTTGTTGCTAACGCTAACGGGAGCAGCCTCGGGGAAAGAAGGCGCCTAATATGTTAATGTTCATAACTTGATTTTAGGGACACAATAGCAAAATAAAAATACCAGGATCATGTAGAGCGGGTTAATACAAACATTTTAAATCCAAAATGACGAGTCTGATAGCAGCATTTACAGAGAGAGGGGTGACAGATTTCTAATATAAAGTGAAGTCGACAGAGCTGGAAGCACGCCCAGAATCACTTCCAATTTGGAACGCAGTGGTTAGCTATGTCCATTTATATATACAGTGTATGATTACAACCAGGGTTCAACGCATCACTTCTCCTGATTAAGGTAAGTGTTATTTAAATAGGACTCTTGCCGTCTAGTTGAATGGATTGTATAAATAAGAATTGCTAAATACATCTTGATTCCAAAAAGAGATTCAGGGTCTATAAAATGTACATCACTGGTGCTGACTGTTTCCTAACCTCTGTATTCTGATCCAGCCAAGAACACTAGACAAACTGATCACAAATGGAGTGATCTCTAAAAGTTTGAAATATCATTTAAAGCACTCAAACTAAGCTGGTAAAACTAAAAATCTGTCTGGTTCTTCAAAATGTCAAACAAATCAGCTTTAAAAGGCTGTGAGGAATTCAGGCACTGATTACGCTGCTAGGCACTGCTGGCACTGCTGCAGTTACAGCGACTTGAAGCTAAAGACCCTAAAGACCCCAGCTCAGAGACAGAGATACACAGATTGCCTTTGTCTCATCGGCTCCAGAGCAAAGCCTTGCTTCATCCAAATGTTACACTTGAAGTCCCATTTGATCCCTCATGTTCACCTTCAGCAGACTCCTCGAACCTCAAACACAGACCAGTACATTTATGCAGCACACGTCCGCAGCTGAATCAGGGCTAAAATATTTAAAGGCCTAAAATATAAATGTCTAACAGGAATATAACAATGCATAGGGAATCTGCAGTATAGTTTTTTCTGATCCTGAATTTGTTATTATTAATTGGTTCTGTGCACAATAGCGCTCAGCAACCTCACTCTTAGCATCACTGCTTCCTGTCGAATGATCTCTGTTTGGTTTTTGTGAGGTTTTTGCAGAGTAACACTAAAATGAATAAATATTTAAAGATCTGGTAGTGGACAGGGAGCTGCTGGTGAGTTAGGGGTCAGAGGTTAGGGGGTTAGAGTCAGACAGTAGACAGGGAGCTGCGGGTGGATGTGACTGACAACGTGTCAAAAACTACACAAATAAAATGAATACTTCACCAGAGGACACTTCTGTGTTAAAATGAATATTCACCAGAGGACACTTCTGTGTTTAGAAAGAGACATGCTTGTGTCTCAATGCTAACGCTAATGCTAATTTTGAGGTATAATAAATATTAAGACACCACAAACTGTAGTATTCTACTTATAAAAATAATTGGGTAGTCTTTATTTTAATTAATTTGAATTTTAATAGGTTGTTTACTTTATGTTTTCCAATTTTAATAAAAGTGACTGTTAGCTTTGAGACCATGTGCAGTTGAGCTACCCCTCAAGAGACTTTGCACAACGAGAGCGAGCAGAACGGTCGCGAAGGAGGCAAGGGAATAATAAATAAATTATACATTATAAATTATAATGTTATAATGTTGCTTCCAGGGCACTTCTGACCCATGTTTTAAAACTGCGGCTTATTGATGACAGTTGGGCTTGTTCGCATTGCTCACATGATTGTTCATGTCGTACCACGTGACTGCTCTAACCAATCAGCACTTGAGCTTAGCTAGAGCAGACATAGAGCGTAGCTGAAACTAACCCTTTCTGGGCAGGAGGGATTTTTTCGTTGTACTACCAATGAGAGGACAATAATACAACTCGAGACGGCTCTAAGCTAGCAATACCCTATCCAGTTATTTTAACAGATCCATGTGAGCCCGTGAGCTAACTAGGGTCTGCATAAAACGATTCAATGGAAAAAGATGGCGTAATACATTTAAATAGGGTGTACTAACCTGTCTTTGTTCTATATGTAAGCAACTGAAGAAATATATTAATTATTAAAGGAATAATGAATACTCCGTATCCAAGATTCAACTACATTTTGGGACAACAGAATATACAAGAAGGCTGTTTATATCACAGTATAAACTTCATGGTCATAGGGCCATCATTGTCTCCTTCTCATAGAGGGAACATTACCATATGTAGCAGTACTCACAGCCAGTCCAGGGAAGGCATGTGCTCACAGAAGCTGGGGTGAGGCAGCTGTTTAAGGGACGTATCCACCATTGACCTGTAGAGACCCAAAACATCACGGCTCATTTACCCACAGACAAAATCAAATGACACCGTGCTTTAGTGTACCTGCCTCCTCTAGTGCTATTATCCTGGTCTTTAAGTCTTTAAAACTGTTCTACAAAATATAATGAGAGTTAATGCTTTAATGCTTTAATGGAGTGTGGGAGTGTAGTATATTACATAAATTGATACATTATAATGATATGTACTGAGCTAGTGACAAAAGTTTAAACAGTATACGCATAAGTATAGCACTATTTAAACGTGCTGGTTTAGTGCTGCACTTGGCTAGAATGCCTTTGTGTTGTGAATCTTGTAAAAATAGAAAGTGGGTATCAAAGCCCCAGAGGATATTAAAGGTTCACTATGTACATTTTCTGCGTAAGGGTCCACCACCAGCATGTCTCATTTGCTTTGTGTGGAATGTTCCACGTTATAACATTGAACCTATCTATTTTGTATTTGATAAATTAAAGGGTTTTTATTGTTCAAAAATGCCTTGAAAAGCATGAGCAGGGTCGTCTCTCCACAGATCTAACCTGTAACTTGTTCTGGTGGCGAATATTCCAGACAAAACAATACACACCAATGCACACCAGAAAAAGTTACATAGTGAACCTTTACCACAAGTATCTGCTTTTTGGTTCAACTCTTTCCATTTATCCAGGCTTGAGACTGGTATAAACAGATGAAGCTGGAGTTTGTGTGTTATATGCCAGCAAAGATTTGTTATTTAACAATTTTAAGTACAAATATGAAACGTAAATGGATCTAATAAAAGTACCAAAGGTGTGGACAACATGGGGAAATAAGAAAGCATTAATAAAAATGTGGTTGAAGGAACATGGAATGCTGACAAATGAATAAAGCAAATTAACAAGACGATCTGATACAAAACTGAGTTGCAGAGGAACAGAACATGCAGAGGAACACAGAACATGCAGAGGAACACAGAACATGCAGAGGAACACAGAACACGCAGAGGAACACAGGACACGCAGAGGAACACAGGACATGCAGAAGAACCACAGAACATCAGAGGAACACAGAACACGCAGAGGAACACAGGACACGCAGAGGAACACAGGACATGCAGAAGAACACAGGACATGCAAAGGAACACAGAACATGCAGGTATAAAAACAAACTTGGTTAAATGGAGTTTTGATCTGGTGGAAATTAGGGATTGTTTTGTTTTACGTTTTTATGTTTCATTAAAATGAGTGAAAAGCTCACATTTAATTACTGTAAAAATATGAATAGGCCTATTAAAACATAAAATAGTTGTATGGAATAATACAATGTGGTCTCAGTACAAGTTTAATTGAAAATGTTGTACTCACAGGTAAACGAGAGACCGAAGACCTATGAATGTGTCCGGGGACAAACTGGTTAAAGGGTTATGGTCCAACATCCTGCAACACCAAAGACATATTTGTAAAGCTACCAAAGTAGTTTTTTTTTATTTATTTATTTTTTTAAATAATCTGAACTTCTTGTTTTACATCCCCATAGACCACTTTATTAGATACATCTGTCGTAAAGCCTTTCTGAAGCCAGTATGTTGACATGGTCTTGTGGTTTGTTCTGGCAAACATTTGCTTTAAAATTTAAGTTTTTTTTTTAAAAGTTATTACTGCTTTTATAGTACTTCAAACCTGTCCAGCCATTCTCTTCTGTCCTCATATCAAAAAGGTATTTTTGCTCAGATAAATCACTTTTCTCATTATTCTCAGACCAGAGGCTTTTCCATTTTCACGTGGATCTTTGGCAGGATTGTCTTGTGTCATGTCTCATGCTTTAAATGCTCACACTTACTGCCATGTGTGCTTATGGAATGCATATTTGCATTTTAAAGTCTGCCTTATGACAAAAATGACCACATTGCATATTACATTATGTTAGGATGATCAATTCACAATATTAGAGTTTACAGCATGGCATATCGCACATTCATTACAATATAAAAGATCAGATTTGGATTTAATGCTTCTTTAATTCTGGTTGAGCTATATTTTATATTTGAATTATTCCCAACAGACACAGTAACATTCAAAAGAACCTTCACTGAAATACTATGCCATGGTTGCATGTTTGGATTCAACTTTCTAAAATAAAACCAGTTGTGCTGAAGACTTTTGGTCCACTTTAGGTCCATTAGATTTACCCCAGATCCATAAACTTCATGTCTGACCACTTGAGTTCATGGCAAATATGATGTAGAAACTGAGCATAGTTATTACATGGACAAATAAAAGCGTATTTCTCTGTGGCTGTAAGTCACTTGTAAACAACTGATTTAACGTGCAACAAGGGATTTGTGCTCAGGAAGGATGAGAAACCACATATAAAACGGTCAGAGTTTTATGTGAGCGAGACTTAGCAGTTCGACTACAGCACGATGTCAATAAAAACAGGCACAACTAGACCCCCAAAATCTTTTAGTTTCAGAGAATACAGTATAATTTATGGATTAAAAATGAACACATTTGCTAATAAAAACTTGCTAATTTAAATGTTCTATATTAAATAGGCCTGTCACTATAACAAATTTT
>KN472592.1:0-20690 GCA_000787095.1 Periophthalmodon schlosseri
GAGGCGAGTGTTGCAGTTTAGCCGGTGCCTCGTAGCGATTCATTAAAATACTATGGGGGAAACATGTGTGTTTTGTATGAAGCGCAAAGCATTATGGGGTGTCGTGAGTGAGCAACAGACTGCATGGCGTTTTAGGATTGGACTAGGAGTGGAACAGTTATATTGGTGCGAATTTGGTATCGGTGACATTAGTATCGTGGCATGTTGGGACGATGTGATGTTTTTGCTTTTTTTACTTTTTCAATTCGAAATACAAGAGCAAAGAAGCCATTTATGCGCCATCAAAGAAAACACAGGCCCTGATATAGATTTAAAAATACTATATATTGATTATTGTCCAAAACAGTGAGATGAACATTGGTATTGACTGAAAAGTATCCATATTGGACCTTCCCTAGTTATTACAATATTACAATGGAGAGAATCAAAGTAGGGTTAGGGTTGAAACCAGTGTCTTTTTGGAATTTTGAGCTAATTCATCTGAGGACTGTTTGTGTGTACTACAAAACCTAAAGGTCCTATATTACGCAAAAAAAAAAAAAGACTCATTTGATCTTTAAGCCATGTTATAATGTTGTTACCTCATCAAAAACATACCTGGAGTTGTGTTTTGTTTCATTCACACACGTCTGAGTAGCCCTTTATTATTAGTCTGTCGACATCTCAAAATGCTCTGTTCCACCTTGTGATGTCAAGTAGTGGTAGCGCTCAAGTTAACTGCTACCTTTTACCTTTTGTTCAGTAGAAATTGGCAGTTCCAGGGCTGAAATCATCCAATAATTCTAGTGAAGGTATATGGAGTTTAAAAACACAGTGGAGCACTTTGTGTATTACCACATGACATCACAAGGTGGAACAGAGTGTTTTCTGTTTGAGAGAAGAACTCAGCCTAAATAGTCAGGATTTGTGTGTTAAACTTGCGTGAATGAAACAAAATACAACTCCAGGTCTGTTTGTGATGCGGAAACAACATTATAACATAGATCAGAAAATAGCGTAATATGGGCCTTTTAACATAAACAGGAATTCATTAAAAGGTTGTAATTTTTAATATTTTTTAAGTCAGCTAGAAAAACTAAACTTTGCATTTGGAAATAATTACAACACATTTGATTTCTTTGGGTTGCTTAGCGTCAGTTAGCGGTTATCAACAGCTAGCGAACTCACTTCCTTGATTAATGAGCCACACAGCCGATAAACATTCTATTATTACTTAGACAATTCACCTTTGCGAATTAAAGATAACAGAAGCTATTGAAATGAAATGCCAATCAAAATATTGTAATGTCTCGAGCCAAGGCGGGAACAATGAACGCCAATTAAAATGATAAAAGTATTTAGTAAGGATGTTTTGCAAGGTAGGCTTTAGGAAGCAAGGAGATAGGATTTAGGAGGTAAGCGCGTCCTAGCTGCGTTCCCTCGGGGCTCCATCAATTCAATTACTGTGAAGGACCACTACATTACCGCTAGCTCTGTGTTAGCCGCGAGCGCTCTGGCAATAATACACACGCCCCAGGAATATGCTAAATCGTAAGAGTCGCCCATTTATCATAGGGGTCACTGGACACCCCTGTCTAGTACCCCAAAAAACACCACCCACGCAAACTCATCGTGGGGGTGTGGAGACGCGATTTGGTGGGTCAATGTGGCCACGGGACGTCCTGTATAGAGAAGATAAGGGGTGACACCTGAGCCCCCTCCCCTCAGTGCTGTCACCGGGGTCCGATAAAGCTGTCAGCAAACTCCATAGGGACAGCGCAGAGAGCTACAGGGGCCCTCATAGGACAAAAAGAGCTGCTCGCAGAATCGCTCGTCAAAACAAGGTAGGAGTTCATTCAAAGATGGCTTAGGGTATTGAAAGTGATTTAATCTGATCAGCATGATACATTTATAATGACTTAAATTGTCAAAAGTTTCATCATATACCTTTAGATAAACTTGCAGAATGAAACTACATTTAACAGAATATAGAATGCAATTTCCCAGTTATACAATTTCGAATTTGCTTAAGTAGGTCTATAACATTTTAACCGAAAAGAACTTGACTCCAGACGTCTTAAACAAATTTCTAATAAAAATTTAGCCCCATAATTAATTTTTTTGGCGTCCTTAAGTGCCGTCCCCTCCCCACTCCCACATCACCGCTTATTCATAACAGTGATGAATATGAAAACATATCTATCTCCATGGAGACAAGCGTGTGGCGCCACTGGGTCAGGTATTTTCGAACACCTATGACAAAAAAATGCTAGCTAGATCAGTTTAATGCCATGCTGTGGAACATTCCAGGCAAAGCAATACACCCCCCTTCCTCCACATACAACACCGACGCCGCCCGAAAAGTTACAAATTACACCTTTAAACAAAATCTGATGAAAATATTTGATGGAATATAGCATGTAGTTTCCCAGTTATAAATTTTCACTTCAATTCACTTTAAGCTGGTCTCTAACATTTGAACCGAAAACTACTTGCCTCCAGATGTCTTAACAATTTTCTCTCCACAGTTTAGCACCATAATATATCTTTTTGGCGTCCTTAAGTGCCCCCCCCCACCCTTCCCCCCCCCTTCCACCACCCCGCATTCATAACCAGTGATGAATACGAAATGTGTAAGTACATCCGCGGCTCTAATCTCGCAGACAGCAGCGTTATCCCGGGTTCTTTATGATGAGACGGAGCTGGTTGTTGGACTTGGCTCGGGGGCCCACTTCACCCCTCTGTGCCAGCCGTAGCGGTACTTGGCAGCGGCGTCTTATCTCCACTCCATTTTCTACATGAAATACTCCGCGGAGATCAGATGTGAATACAATTAGGAGACGCTCAAGTGTTCATTTTTTATCGCGCGCTCATATCTTTGGGGGTATGGCTGGAGTTATACCCGTGGAAATATTAAAATATAAAGGGAATTTAATACAAAACTTTAATTACCAAGAGAACAGCTATTACACCATGTAGAATAAAACATTGCTTCTTCATTTCAATGCGAAATATGTGTACAGTATGTCACCTTTTTGGTGGAGGGCTAGAATGTTCCACAGTATGGCATTAAACATATCTAAATGGTAAACGGTCGCATTTTTATATAGCGCTTTTCCACCTTCAAAGCGCTTTACATCAAGGAACCGCTCACCCATTCGCACACAGACGCAGACACTGGGGGACGAGGTGGGTTAAGTGTCTTGCCCAAGGACACGACAACAGCATTCATCTGGAATTGCATCAGCAACCTGTGGATCTGACCGCTCAACCAATGATGTTTATATCGAGATCGGGATTGGAACCGGCAACCTTCAGATCAGTGGACAAACACGCTAGTTACTGAGCTACTGTCTACCTCAATGGAGACAGCAGATGACACCACCAAGCCTAATTACAGGTCAGATCTGTGTAGAGGAGATCCTACTCACTGTAAGAATGTATGATTTTAAATGTATTTTTAGCGATAAAAACACTATATTAAATCAATGAAACCTAGATCATTCCATATTTTTGCAGATTTGAACTTCACAAAGGTGTCCAGAAGTATTGAAAAACACCTAAAATCCATAACAGGACTTCTCAAAACTCCAAAAATTCAAGTCTAGTTACTGTGTATTCATGTTTAGACAGCTGCCTCCCTCAGAAGCCTTGCTGTTTAAATGCCTTTTAAATAGGAGCACCCCGAGCCTCTTTACAAGCCCACATGTGCAGCCGCGGTGGTGAAAGGAAAACCGACACACTTCCACAGGAGGGTGGCATCAAACGACCAGCGCACACAGAGAGAGAAAGAGAGAAAGAGAGAGAGAGAGAGAAAGAGAGAGAGAGAGGGCAGGCCTACTCCACAAGCACCACCACGCCTTGGGTAAAGAGTGTGAGGAACTCCAAAACCTACTGAAGTCATCCAAAATCTGCAGGGAGTGAACCTACATAGTGTTGTTATGCATATGAGCAGTAATGAAAAGCATTCGTTGTTTGATGTATAGTAGTAGTAGCAGTAGTAGTAGTAGTATTAGTAGTATTAGTAGTAGTAGTATAAATAAACTAGTAGAAGTCATAGCGTTAGTATAGTAGATGTAGTAGTTATTTAAAGGTGCACTGTGTAACTTCTCTGGGCAAGGGTTTGCTAAGCTGCTGGTCTCCATAGTGCTGCTATTGCTTTGCCTGGAATGTTCCACAGTTTGGCATTAAGCTTATCTGGTCCAATGAGGTTTGTCTGGTCTTCCGATAATTTATTTTAATTTTTAATATTAAAAAAAAAAAAATTGTACCTGACAGTTTCGACTGCTCACTAGTGGTCTTCCTCAGATAGGGCTTTAAACCGGGACGAGGGGGCTTTTTTACTCTCACACACCTGGGATACTGTCCTGAAGAAGTCGGACTGCAGGTGGCGCTCTCGTCCTGCCTCCACCGGTAGGAAGACAGCGCCAAAACTTGTTTAAATCAACTGACATGTCACAGCAACATCACATGACCACTCTGAGGAAGAGCGCTAGTGAGCAGTCGAAACTGTCAGGTATGAAAACAAACTAAACCTTAGTCTGAAAAAAGAATCTGTTAAAATAAATGAAACTTATCTATCATCATGGAGACTTTTAATGTCATACTGGAGAACATTCCAGGCAAAGGATTAACATCTCCATGAGAAAAGCACAGTGCACCTTTAAACACAACATTCAATCAAATGCAAAGTATTTATTGCAAATTCAGTAACTTCCACTACTATAACTGCCTCCTTACTAATACTTTGGCTACTACTTCATACTTTTAGCTTATACAACAGCTGATACTACTGCTATAACTCCGACTACTACTTTCAATAATGACAACTACTACGCAACTACTGTTTCGCAACTTTGAATACTACACCCACCATCTTGCTACTGTTTTATACTACTACTAATTTTACAGTTGTCAAAATGACTAACTGTGCTAACCATACTACTACCGTCATTACTGCTATCTTTTATATACATTGTTTATATTAACTGTATGTTAACTATACTTTATGACGCCCAACCATCTTACTCCTCCAGTGTTCCGTGTGGCTTCTTGTGAATGAAAGTATGCGAGAACGTGCCATACGCGGTCGCACGGTGTAACATTGATCCATATACACTTGATTAGAAACATGCTCTCTATGACGGCGGTTAGCGCAAGGTACAATTATAGCAGTTTACTCAGGCAGACGCTCGGGATCGTGGTAATAGTTTGTGGAAAAAGGAGCGTCAAACATGATTTAGTTGGTAATTATTGTTTTGGATCTGGGCGTGATGGAAGTTCAGATATGCCCACACAAGTCGAAGCGGGGTGAAATTGGGTGCTTTTATATTGCTTTTGGCCACGCTAAGGAGACTGCGAACTTTCAAATAGTGGATTTACTGTTAAGACGTTTGGTCATGGTTAATCCAGCCAAGTCTTCCCTCACTGCAGTGGTGAATGTAGTTATATACACTCCTATACATAAAGGCGCTGTGTCTGATTTGTACTGTCTTAAAATGTGAAAAACAGAACGAGTTCGCGATGAGTTTATATGCGTTTTTCACAACTTTCAGAGGCCAGTTTGCTGTCACGGTGACAGTTGCATGCTGACAACTCGCACGCTAACAACTCGATGCTGACAACACGCACGCTCACAACTTGATGTTAACAACTTGCATGCAAACAACTCACACACTAACAACTCGCACGCAAACAACTTGCACGCTAACAACTCGCGTACTAACAGCTCAATGTTAACAACTTGCACGTTAACAACTCGCACGCTAACAACTCGCACACTAACAACTCGATGCTAACAACACGCACGCTAACAACTCGCTCACTAACAACTCGCACACTATCAATTCGATTCTAACAACACCCACGCTAACAACTCATACGCTAACAACTCGCACGCTAACAACTCACACACTAACAACTCAATACTAACAACTTGCACACTAATAACTCGATACTAACAACTCGCATACTAATAACTCGATGCTAACAACTCACACGCTAACAACTCGCACACTAACAACTCGATGCTAACAACATGCATGCTAACAACTCGATCCTAACAACATACATGCTAACAACTCGCACGCTAACAACTCGCACGCTAACAACTCGCACGCCAACAACTCGCACGCCAACAACTCACACACTAACAACTCGATGCTAACAACACAATGTCAACAACTCACACACTAACAACTCACACACTAACAACTCGCACGCAAACAACTTGCACGCTAACAACTCAAAGTCAACAACTTGCACACTAACAACTCAAAGTCAACAACTTGCACACTAACAACTCGCGCACTAACAGCTCAATGTTAACAACTTGCACGTTAACAACTCGCACGCTAACAACTCACACACTAACAACTCAATACTAACAACTTGCACACTAATAACTCGATACTAACAACTCGCATACTAATAACTCGATGCTAACAACTCACACGCTAACAACTCGCACACTAACAACTCGATGCTAACAACATGCATGCTAACAACTCGATCCTAACAACATACATGCTAACAACTCGCACGCTAACAACTCGCACGCTAACAACTCGCACGCCAACAACTCGCACGCCAACAACTCACACACTAACAACTCGATGCTAACAACACAATGTCAACAACTCACACACTAACAACTCACACACTAACAACTCGCATGCTAAAAACTCGCACGCTAAAAACTTGCTAATGGGTATTTCCTGATTCTCAGACAATATTACGCTTTATAATTAGACACAGGCAGAACACAGCAAACATATTTTGACCTCTTTTGACCTTATACAATACATCTGCACTGGGACAAGACAATTTTGCGCAAATACCTGGAAAACTTGAATTTGTCAGGTATGTTTGAGGTTACTTTTTGTAAAATGTAAAATTTTATCTAAAGTGTAAAAAAGCATTACTGACTTAAGAGTGTTGAACCGTTTAGAAATGGTTGTAGTAGTAGTAATAGTAGTAATAGTAGTAGTAGTAGCAGTAGAAGCAGTAGTAGTAGCACTTAGTAAAAGTATATGTAATAACATGTCTGAATAGCCCATAAGTTGTTTATATTTTTTATATTTTTGCAAGTTTACGTGAAAGTATCTATTGTATCTACTTATAGTCATTCGAATATTAAAACATAATAATAATAATTACAAAAATACAGCAGCCTTAGAGGGTCAAAAGTCAAAATTTCAAAAAGAAACTTGATAATAGGTCCTTAATTTGAATAAACAAATCCAATTAGACAAAACCAAATGGCCCGTGACAACTGAAAACAAACAGCGCCTTATCAAGTCAAAACTAGGGCCAGTGTCGGTTCTTTGGGCCGGTGCTTAAACGCGACACACCTTTGTAAAAACAGAATACCCGGAACATGATAGTAGCTGGTAGGGGCCTAATGAATTTCTACTTGAGTGATCAGACGAGAGAGAGGACAGACGCACACTGCCTGCCAACTGTCAATCAAACACACCAGCACTCAGGGGCTTAACAGAGCGTGAATACGGAAATTAATCACAGAGTCAACACGGTACCATATTCATAATTGACCTCTGGAGAACCCGCTTTATACAGTATTTAGCTGTAAATGGTAAAGTATTGAAGGATTTTGAGTTTGAGGGCCAATGAGGCGTAGATCTCTATTTCAGTGAACTTAAAAAAAATATAAAATAAACACATTGAATTCAAAAATACTGTACTCCAATTTAAGTTGCACTATGTAACTTTTCTAGTGGAGGATACGCCAATCAAATGCCAAGTATTTATTGCAAATTACTACTACTGTTATTAATATTTTGGCTACTACTTTTAGCTAATACAACGATTGGTAGTACTGCTATAACTCCAACTACTACTTTCTATGATGACAACTACTACGCAACTACTGTATTGTAACTTTGAATACTACATCCTCCATCTTGCTGCTGTTTCTTACTACTATTACTTTTACAGAGGTCAAAATTGCTAACTGTGCTAATCATACTACTATTATTACTGCTTTCTATTATATACATTGCTTATATAATGGTAAAGTACTGAAAGATTTTGAGTTTGAGAACACATTGAATTAAAAAACACTGTATTTAAATTAAAGTTGCACTGAGAAACTTTTCTAGTGGAGGGTCCGCCACCTGCTTGTCTCCATGGAGATGCCATTGCTTTGCCTGTGACGTTTACAGTACGGCGTTGAACTCATCTACATTGCATTTATTCAGTTGCAGGTGTAAACGTGCGTTCTTACTGTGAGCGGGGTCGCCTCTCCACGGAGCTGACCTGTAACTTGGCCAGCTGACATCACCCGCTTGTCTCTGGTAGTAACATCTCCATGGAGACAAGTTACGAAGAGACAAAGCACTAAAACTTCAATGTTGCTGCAGTTCGTTTATCATCCACTGAGGGTTTGAGGAAAAAACATGCGGCCCCATCCAACCAAAACAGTTTAATTACACAAACACTATCAAACTCAAACTACTTCCTGGATTTCGCAGACCCCGCCCATTCCACTTTCACAACAAATTACCTAACATTCCTAAGTGTCTGTGGCTTGTGCGAATGTGCATGTTTTGTTGGAGGGAGTAACCGCACCACAGGAGCGCTCGTGAAGCAGCGGTCCCCGGTCCCCAGCTGTTAATACTGTTATTTACACAGCGCTTGTGTATGGAAGCCTGAGCAGGCCAGTACAATCGCGCCAGTGTGATTTAGCGCCTTGTAAAAATGCCATTCTTCTCACTACTGATGCTATAGAAATCAAGTCAGCTCATTTTGTGGAGTGAAGTTACAGAAAGACGTAGGCCTAAACCTAACAATAGGCATACACTGGTTATTTGACTGGATTTGCATATATAATTAAGACAAATTGCTACTGGCTGCTGGTGTATGACTTGTCAACGCTGAGAGTAGTGGCTCAGTAATTCAAAGAAACGACGGATTACAAGCAACAATTAGCAATGGCACATGCTATGTTAATAATAGACCATATTGTATAAAATAGGTTAAAGCAGACCTGTTATGCAAACCTTTTAAACACGTTATAGTTGTTTCCCCTAAAATTTACTCACCCAAAGTTGTATTTAGAGTGATTCGTGCATGTTCAAGCAATCTTTAATCGCTTATTTTCAAGACGCCATATTGCCGATCAAGCCCTGTTTTCACTGCCACCAGTACATGCCCACTGCTCTGTACTAACTCCGTTCTTCAATTTTATTTTCTTAATTTATGATACGTTTACGATTTGGCAGCGTTGCGTAGTAATTTTGGTATGAATGAAAAAAATCTGCTACCCGCTAGCGTGATCTATAGCTATCCTTTGGAATTGCTGACTCTCTGTTTTGATGACGTTTAGGACGACGTCAGCTCCCATTGGGCACCGCAGTTTTGTAACGCGGAAGTTAGCGGACTTGTTTCTTTTATTAAGTCATTTTAGATGAATATTGCAATTTAAAATGTGCAAATTATAACATAATGATCCACGGGTGTCATAGATTATGACTATCGTATTTTCTGGAGTATAAGTCGCACCGGAGTATAAATTGCACCAGCCAAAAAATGCATAATAATGAAGAAAAAAACATATATTTCACATATAAATCACTTCTGAGTATAAGTCACACCCCCGGCCAAACTATGAAAAAAAAGTGTGACTTATAGTCCGGAAAATACAGTATATAGCAGACACAAGCGCGATAGGTCTTCTTTAAGATATATAAACTGTTCAAAGTAAATACAGTACAATGCTGTTCATGATAGTAGTCACGTTAACCTGATTTATAAAAGGGCCTGTACCGTAGCCAGTGTAGTACTCATTCTCAGCGGATACTCAAGAGAAAAAAGTACCAATGTACAACTGTTTAGCTTTGATATACAAGACGCTAATGGATGTAGCATGCTAAAACTGCAGTGCACTTTGGAGGGTCCCTTGGCATCTCCTCTCTATCAAGTGGGGATGGGCATAGGAGTAGACCGGGGGTATCCTAGTCTACTTAACTTCACTTTGCTAGCACTACCATTATCTCTTCAACGCAGCAGCCTCTTTTCTCACTTCTATTGCCGATGCTAAGAATGCCAGCGAGAGAGAGTGGCAAGGGGGGAATCCGGCAGGCGATAATCCCAATTTCGAATGGAGCTTAGTGCGATCCCCCTCCCAACCGTGCTTTTATTCTCGGGTACACCCCCCTCCAAGCCTACCCATCCTCCTGTCTGGCATAGATAACTCATCCTCCTCTCGCAAGTCCTAGCATGCGCCGGGCTAATGCGCTAACGTTAAACAGTAATAATTAGCACGTCGGCTAGCTGGGGGTAGAGGAGGACGTTGCAGGTTTGACAGCCCCGGTGAGGTCAGGGGTTGATGTTGCAGGAGGAGGCGCTGACAGGCCGACAAGCATAGGCATAAATTCAATTACTTTATATACACACACGTGCCGCGGGGTAGTAAGCCATGGCGCACCGCAAATTGAAAACAAAGTGGGTTTTCAAAATATTGATCTAAAGAAGAGTGGGATGGGAGTCTGCTATGGTGATGCAATGTGTTTTTGAGGTAAGTTCAGAGCAGGAAAATATCCAAAACCACTCTTTTACATACAATTTTACGGGTAAACTTAGATGCAACAGATGATGCCAGAGAGATCGTAAAAAATTGCACACTTTAGTTAAATTTCACCAGGATAGCGGAGTACAAAGTAGCAAGCTGTGGCCTAGGTTAATAGTGCCATAGCTATCCTATAAGTTGATAAAAAAATGCTAGAGAAAGATACATAGACTGTATAAAGAAGTGGACTAAGGGACTGTGACATCACCCATAGCGTTCAGTCAAATGTTTCATTTTTGGAATTCATACCGCAAGTATAACAGCAACCAAAGAGCCAATCTGGAGTGAGGCTGTTGAAGGTAACACCCCTCACTGCACCGCTGGTTTAGCATGGAGCGGGAGCTTAGCAACGCTGTCAATCAAACCTGTTGCTAATGCTAGCGAGAGTGACCTCGGGGAAAGAAGGCGCCTGGTTTGTCTGTTATTAATGTTCATATCTTGATTTACGGACACAATAGCGAAATAAAAATACCAGTATCATGTAGAGCGGGTCAATACGAACATTCTAAGACCAAAATAACGAGCCTGACAGCAGCAGTTATGGCGAGAGGGGTGACAGTTTTTCACTGTAAAGTGAATTGGAGCCAGAGTCAATGGAGCTGGAAGTGCGCCCATGATCACTTCCTATTTGGAACACGGCATGGAGCTGGAGTGCGCCCATGATCACTTCCTATTTGGAACACGGCAGCTAGCAGGTTAGCTATGTCCATTTACATATACAGTCTGTGGAAAAATGTTGAAATTGTGCGTAAGATTTCCTTATCCTTGGCTGACTAGCACATTAGCATGGGGCAACCACTTCACAACTCCTCATTTTTCTTTAAAACGTAATATATTTATCTACATCGAATAAAACTACTTCTAATTACAACTCCAACTTCTTAAAACAAAAAGGTCAACCAACAACCAAGACTCAACTCAAGCAAACAAGCTAAATAAATGTAATTACACCAATGCTAGCTAACCTAATTCACTTGATAATTAGAGGAATGTATCCTATCAACAAGCTAATGCCAGTTTTCCATTTAAAAACATGTAGATGGTACGTGGATTTTGTGGTTTAGTTAAGTACCCGTGGCATTTATATTACTGTGAATGGGCGCCAATTCAAAACATACAGTGTGTTTTTGTCTGCGAATGAACCTAACACAGCGAACGGGAAACTGTTCGACCTGTGTATTTGATGCTAGCCGCTGATATGAGAGCTTTCCAGAGGTTGCATGCATTCCATTCTTCCATAGATGTAGTGTGAAAATCAGGCCCCAGGAGGGAAAAGGAGCGGTTGATTAGAGCCCTGAGTGGGAAAATGAGTTAGGCATGACTATCGTACACGGGTGTGCAGAGGAAAGTTCCTAGATGATAATGATAGGCCAGTACTGTGAAAACAGCCCGAGACTTAGCATATGTTATTTTGTGCTAACTGCAAATAAACAAATGCAAAAACTGGCTTTGTGCAGTCATTGAGCTTCTCGGCCAGTGTGCTTTGGTTTTTGAAGAGTCTTGAATTCCAGTCAAATTATCTTAAATTCCATAAACATGACCTATCTATGTCCTCTGAGGTAGACATGTTCAAATCAAATACAGCTTTTACTGATAACAAGTCTAGAGTTGATTTATACTTAATTACAAAAACACTGGACATGATGGGAAATGTTATAGTTTGGTATTTTTGTTCTCAAGACGATCATCCAACTAACTCATTTAACTAAGTAAATAATTAACTAACAATCAGAAAGCAGAATGAGCCTCACGAGTCTCTCATTTGGGTTGCCAGTTTCAATGCTGAAATCTCTGTGATCTGAATCATCACTACTCAAACCCCAGCACCTGCAGCCAATCGTTAATCAGTGCTAGTGCAGCCTCTGCAGCTCAGTGAATGAGTTCTAGATGTTCTGAGCTTTCACATGAGGCATGGCCTGTCCATACACTGAGAATGAGAAAAACTTGTGTATCCTCTATCTGCAGGTTAAGGCTCTGGCAACACAGGTTTCAGTTGTGATTACAGTAACTTTTTTTTTTTTAAAGCTGTAAGAGCATAGACTACATACCGTTTCTTTAACATTACCATTGCTAAAAGATCAACATATGGTCTATTGAAGAAGGTTGTAAGTTGAGATAGAATAACTCTGTATGTTACCTAAGTAACTGGATTTAATTAACGGCTATTTTATTTTTGTCAAAGAAAAATTGCTACGCTAACTGCCAAAGTTAGCATAATCAATCAGCGCTACCTTATTTTAGGCTATTCTTGCGTCACAAGTTATACAGTCTTTAGTGTAACAATACAGTAAGTAGAAGTGTGGTCATATCTTACCTTTCAGCTCTACCAATTATACACTAATTGTGTCAAGATAATATGACAACCATATCTCAAACAGATTTCAAAAACAGTGTCCAGATAACTGCCTCTGAAACCTTCTCTGCACATCTCAAATAATGACTTTCAAACCATACGTCATCACAACGTTAACCTATAGGTCTTTCAGTCCATCACTATCTGCAATCTGAAGGTTATGGCTCAATCCGTATTGACACCAGGAAGCTGTAGCTAACGCCTCCAGCTAACTATGTTCTACTCCCCAACATCCGGGGGCGCTGTTCTCTATTTGACCCTCAGACTTGACCTTCTCCGCCGTTCTTCACTGTGGGGGAAACGCAAGAAGAAAAATAAGCATTGCCCCTTCAGGGATCAATAAAGAATACAGTGCGAACGCTTTAAACTAGCGCTGGTTTGGTTGCTTTAGGCCCACAGCCATCACTGGAGCATGCTGGGAGTTGCGGTTTTGAGGGCTACAGTCAGCTGCCCCCATCACATGCACACCCAAACAGAAGCGCACCTGATATCGATGTGCCTTTTCACACAACATAACGAAAGACAATGTGCCGACATTCCCAAAACTAGATCGCATGATACGAGATATCAATAGATTCAGATTAATTTTACTAATACTTCGAAATTAAACAAAAAAAAGTGCAATTATTTGCAGTTAAAAATAAATAATTTAACCATAAAAACCTTGTAAATTAACATAGACTGTATCCAGTGGAGTTACAGCAAGACCTTAGTCAAATATTGTAAAACTGTATATGTAGTAAGTCTTTTCTTTCAGTCTTTTTGTCAATTCTTCCGGACGCGTTTAAAATGTGAACTTTGAACAGAATCCTATAGTGAAAACTTAAATTGCAAATCTAATGGCAATCGCGGTGCTAGTCAGAAAAATCCCATTTCGATATCATTCAGCCCTAATATTTAGTATGCGCCATCAAAATATTGCCTTTTGTCAATAAAATATACATAAAATAATGATGAATTGAAATAATTTTAACTAAACTTGTGTGGGGAA
This sequence comes from Periophthalmodon schlosseri, assembly GCA_000787095.1. Lineage (NCBI taxonomy): Eukaryota > Metazoa > Chordata > Actinopteri > Gobiiformes > Gobiidae > Periophthalmodon > Periophthalmodon schlosseri. Next base: position 13,912 of record KN472592.1, read on the forward strand.
AGAACAGTACTTTGGGGAGAGAAGCGATTGCCTAGTCTTGTTGTAGCTAGGCCTGTCACAATAATCGCTATATCGACTCATCGTTCAATATATGAAAGCTGGAACAGTATATTTTTGGGGTCAGTATTTATCGTGTGTACATTTTCTTTGCACTACTGGATATTTTTTGGTTATTTTTTGGATATATGATAAGATTTAAGCCATTGTGTACATTTCTTTGCACTACTGGATATTTTTTGGTTATTTTTTGGATATATGATAAGATTTAAGCCATAAAAGGTTGAATTAATAACTTCTTTGATTAATCACAGATGCAAACTAAGTACAAGAGTGTTTCAATCGGCGGTTTATTTATTGCAGCTCAATATTTTTTAACAATATTGCAGATTTAGAATAGTTTTTGTGGTTTAAACCTACTCATGGGTTATTATGTCAGTGGTTTAAATGAGTTTAACTATTATAATATATCGAACTTCAAAATTTGTTATCGTGACAGGCCTACGTGTAGCTTGAAATGGCTCCAAACCAAATCCACTTAAATATTTTTAGTTTAACCTTTCGGAATTTTCTAAGCCGGGTTACCGCAGTGTTCTTTCTTTAACCTGCTAAGACAATGTTGCGATTCATCCCGGCACATGCCCTGGCCTCTGACTAAGCAGAACAACAATCGCGTCAGTGTGGTGCCAGCAGCGAGCTAACCCGAGCGTGACTAACACACTGGCTGCGGTGTCCCGAACTGCGTGCTGATTACAAACCCCATACTTTACCATTGTCTCTTCACTCTTGCTCCTTGCCACTTCCCTCTGTAGTCGAGCCACGGCCAACTTTTCCCTAAACAAAGACAAGAAAAAGAACCGTGTGTCAACATGTCATCAAAGAAGTTTTTAAGATAGCATCAAGTCCCTCGTAAACACAGCTTGGAGTTTGGACTAAAATAGCGCAATGAGAAAGAAAAAAGGGGGCATTAGGGCATCCTTGTTCTAGCCAGGACTAAACAAAGAATTCCACGTGAGGAGGAGGGCATTCCGGGATTTAATGGGATAAATCTTGGCACACTGGCACGGATAACAAAGAGCCAGAGAGCGCAGAGGTCTCCTGGGGTGCAGCTATACAGCCAGAAAGCAACAAATCTTATGGACAAGAAAGAGAAATGGCTCCCAGATGCATAGCCACTCACTAAAACTACCGCCTGGATTCAAGCGGAGTTTCTTAAAGGGGAGTTCTTTCATGATCTGCCAGTGCAACAATAACTCTAAGCAGTTTTTAAGAATTCCCAAAAGTTGCACCAAACAATATTTTTTGTGGGCGGGTTTGTCGGTCAAAATCGTGGACGTAAAAAAGTGTTACAAAGTTCTCCCAATAAATCCAGGCACAATTAATGACCAATGTACCTGGAAGTATATACTTGTGTTGTACTAGTTGATGATGGTGAGGTCCAAAATATGTCCGCTGTGTGCTGTCTGCATCTGATTATAAAGCGTTTTATTGTCTGATAATCAAGAACTGCGTGTTAGCATGCTAGTTGTTGTTAGCTTTACCATGATGGCGTAACTCCTCACTGGATTGTGAAAGTGCTGATAAACTCATCGCTGTGAATAATTAGGATGTTCAGAAAAATTGAAATGAACTAGTTCTGTTTTCACCTTTTTAAGACAGTAAAAATCAAGTATTATTTCGTAATATTTCTGAAAAATCAGCAAAATAAATGTCCCATACGTTTAAACAATTCCTGTAGAAGTTTGCTTATCTTGACATTCTTGACAGATATACAACCTCACAACTGTAAACTGTCTCCGAATCTAAATTTCAACAACCGACAGAGATTCATGCCAAATTCTTGACATGAATATCAATGTTATTCTTTTCAGACATTCAATAACAACAAGACGTAGACACGGCCTTCTAGCATGGAACCCCCCCTCCAGCTAATCTCCAAAAATAACCTCATGACTAACTGCTTTTCAGACGGTATTGTTCTATTGGCTTACTTGTCGCCTACGGCCTTGTGATTAACTCGCAGCTGGGGGGAATCGTTGGATGACTCCGCTGTCTGGACTTTGCTGATCTAGACTTTGCTGATCTCGACTTGTCTGGTTTGGAATAGCCTAATTCTTCTTCTTAATGCAATGCAACCTGAGTCTACAGTAGGGATTGTCAAAGCAGCACACGTTGGTGGACGAGGTGACAAATCTGGCAGGAAGTAGGTGTGTAGCTAGCAGGTAATGCGTTCATTGACTGAGGTGTGGGCGCCTGCATTCATAAAGGTGTTGTTTGCCAATAAAAAAATGGGAGCAGTTAAAAGTGTAGCAGTTACGGTGCTTGACTAAAGGTTGTTGTACATATGCATTCTTTAGACATGACGCATTGAGTGGCACTTTGTACTAGATGCCTAAATAGCCGTGTTGTGTAGTGTTGGTGAATTAGCCATTGGTGAGTAATGGGTTTTTATTTGTTTGAAAATATAGACCATACTCACTGGTTTCTTTTCAAATCTATTACTTACATTACCTCACATAGAAGGGCTTGCTTGGTTGACTTCTCTAGATTAGTACAAAACAAGGAAAACAATAGTGATAGCCAGTATGCTAACAGGTGTGAGAGGACCCATTAGGGGCCTGAATGATTATGCAAAATATGACTCAGGTACAGTTCACACTTACAGACCTAGCCAACGAACAGAAACGGTTTACAAATAGGTGTGTTAGTTTCAGTGTAGTTAGCTCCTCTCTTCAGACAGATATGTCTGAAGAGAGGAGCAGTGTCCACCTGCAATCTGACCAGAAGTGAAGAAGCGGCTTGGATGGGCGGCGAAACGTCTTCACTCAAATAACTTTTTGTCCAGTTGACTTTCTGTCCAGTTTCTTTTACTAGATTAATACAGTCAAAATGTGCCTGTCTTACCCAAGGAGACAAAGACAGTATGTGTTATTTTGAGTGACAGTCCAACAACCGACCCCTGAAGTTGCTGTAATCCAAGCAATTTCGGCACTGTGTTGATCAGAACAAGTCAGATGTAGGTGTATGTACTTTAAAAACGCAGAGGAGCACTTGTTGGAAAAAGACGTTACCACAGCATGACATAGCTTGACCATAGCATCCATGATTTCTCAAACACGAATGAGACGCAACTGAAAATTGAACGTCGCAAGTTTACAAGCTAAGTGAATTTAGCATAATATTGGCCATTTTTCCATGTATTTGAGGAAAAAAACATCTCGCTCGAGTATAGATGCAGTGTTGTCTGCATCTAATCAGAAAGTGCACTGTTAGCATGCTGACGGCTATTAGTTTTACCGTGACGGGAAAACTCTGAAAGTTATTTATCTCATCGCCGTGAATAATTAGGACGCTCGGAATGCATAAGGTAAATGGACGAGCTATGAACCAGTCCTGTTTTTCACATTTTAAGACAGTAAAACTCATGTATACAAAGAACACAATCTTAACCTTGTTCTTTAAAGAAGTGTAGAGCGAGATTACACGACCATGCTAACTTCACATACCTTTCCCCACTTGTTCTATGTTTTACTATGACGTACCCGCGCAGACACACTTTTGCTACTACACTGTTAGCCCACTCTCCAAACATGTCAGCACCTCTGCTCCAAATCCCCACCTGACATCACAACATTACCACACCGCTAGCAGTACGGTTAGCCTTCTGGAAGCCCTCAACGCTCATTCTGTTTGGTTACTCGACACTAGCTTGGCATTCCTCTTGTCTGTGTTATGGCTGTGCGCTGGCTTGTAAGGGGTTAAATTTCCAACCACTTTAGCATGTTCGAGCATGGAGAAAAAAATCACCGCCGAATATAGACCAATTTGTTATTACAGCAATTGAGAAGCAGTAGTCGACTAGCCTTCGGGACGCTAAGTGATGACATACAGTTGAATGCATGTGCTAGCAATTTGGGGTACGTAATGTATTTTTTAATTTTCAAATTAATAAAAGATTGCAAAATTCCTCCCAGCTGTGTAAACTAGCGCAATAGTCCCAAGATGTTGTGTCAAAGTTTATCGCTAGCTAGCAATCGTAGCGCCGTACTCGCAAATGGCAGAAAATGCATTATGATGACAAATGTTGGATCGTTGAACTCAACGGCATAATTGCAATATAAACTAAAATGAGTTGTTTAATGGGGGGCTAATTAAGATTCATTAGAACTCAGCTTGTATCGGTGTTTCCATCTGATAGCGCTGCACTGTTTACGTTGTCCATTAGCCGAATGAGTAATCTTGCTTTGTCTAATTAGAAAAATATGGGACCTTTCGTCATTACAAACAATAATGAAAAAGAATGCGGGATTTCACAGCTTCTAAATGAACACGGCAAATGGCTATTGAGTAGAATAATGTGTGTGCATAGACTGTATAGATAAACGGACATAGCTAACCTGCTAACCGCCACGTTGAATGCATGTGCTTCCGGCTTCATTGACTCGGCTCCAATTCACTTTGCATTAGAAAAACTGTCGCCCCTCTCTCCGTAACTGATACTGTCAGGCTCTTCCTTTTTGTCTTAAAATTTTCAGACTTGACCTTCTCTACATGATCCTGGTATTTTTATTTCGCTATTGTGTCCGTAAATCAAGATATGAACATTAATATCAGATAAATCAAGCGCCTTCTTTCCTCGAGGTCGCTCCCGCACACGTTAGCAACGGGTTTGATTGACAGCGTTGCTAAGCGCCCACTCCCTGCTAAACCAGTGCTCCGGGCGGGAAGGGGCGTTACCTTCAACACCCTCGCTCCGGATTGGCTCTTTCGTTGTTAAGATACTTGCGGTCAGAATTCTAAATATGGGAACTCTGCCCAAATTCGCCCCATAACTGCTCTAGCTTCGATGAGCTTCATTTGACTGAAGCCGACGTCACACTCTCTTAGTCCACTTTTTTTATACAGTCTATGTGTTTGCTGTCGCTGATTAAGTAGGTAACATTAACAAAATATGGTTAGCTTCCTGTGTTTTGGTAATTGGGCTTCTTTATTAAGCCCAAAAACAGAACTAGTTTACATTTTAAATACTTTTCAGTGGTCCAAAGTTGCTCCTCACTTGCGTTATTCATCCTAATCATTCACCTCAATGAGTTTAAGCGCTTTTCACAACTTTCAGAGTCCAGAGGGGAGATTTGGCGTCATGGTAAAACTAACAATAACTAGCATCCTAATGTGCGCCTCCTTATTATTGGACAATAAAGCCCTTCGTGATTAGATGCAGACCGTATATATCCGTACATGGGCAAGACACATTGTGCTCAGGTACAGGACGTTTAAGGAAATGGTAGTAACCTCCCAAAATATAAAAGTATGTTTCGGTTCATTCTTAAAGAAATGTAAAAGTTTGAAAATGATCAAGCACGTCATATTGTCATCACAGATACATCCAAAAGAAGAGTGAAATTAGATTGAACAGAATACATAAACACAGATTGCACTACTTAATAGAGATGCAAGATTAATTGTAGCTAATTTCCTCCACAAACAACAAAATCTCCTGTCTTTTTCTGTATAAAATTGGATAACCCCGTAGTGTGGATCTGTACAAACACGTTCTGAAATGTGATTTTTGTATTACATTGTCAGTTTATATTTCAGTCTTTTTGTCAATACTGCTGGACGCGAACAGTTGCTTCACCTTGCCTCGAAACTGCCATATACCGACTTCTGGCTTTCGAGCAATCCTGTTTACAATCCATCCACACTTGAACAAACAGAATCTCTTCCGTTCTTTCCGCCGTCAGCTGAATCCACCGTTCGTTCCCGTGTGCTGACAGGTGACCGTGTTTTCATTTCTTTGGCCCGATAGCCCGCGCGGTAGCCGTAGCTCAGACCTCCCCCCTGGTTCTCGTTGACCCAGGCTCCCCTGGCTCTCTGGAGGGCTGACCACTGCTGACCTCCACCACTCCGCCCACATGATTTATACCTGGACGGGTGCGGCGGAGTTTACCCCGCTGTCGCTGGACTGCTGATGGATGGGAAGTTAATGGGGCATGGCACAGATGAGGGGAAAGTGGACTTCTACTCTTGCACTTTTGAGGTGAATGCAGCATAGCCCACTTTGGCACACTATTCACGGGTCTCCTGTTATATGCGGTGTTCGTCCCCTGATCCGAAGGTTGGCGGTGTGATTCCGGCTCCTTGGGCAAGACACTTAACCCCCCACTCGCCCACAGTGTCTGCGCACGCTGGTGTATGAATGTGTGTGCGAATGGGTGAGTGGTTCCTTGATGTAAAGCGCTTGCTTCACATGCCGGGGGAGTCATGTTTACCAAACCTGTCAACTTTTATTCAAATCATGTCACTGCTGGATGTGAGTGTTGGGTTGAAGTGTTTTGCCCGAGGACACAACAATAGTATGAAATGACCAGGGCGTGCTTCAAACTACCAACTTGTTTTAAGAAGAATGCTCACTACCACTACTACTTGAACAGTACTCCTGCTATTACACCTATTACTACAAGTACTAAAACTAGGGCTATAAGCATGATTACTACTACTACTACTACGACTACTACGACGACTACCACCACTACTACTACTACGACTACTGCTACTACTAATATTACTGTTGCCACTACATTGTTTACAACTACTACTATTGCAACTACTACTACTACTACTCCTACTACTACTATGACTGTTGCCTCTACATTGTTTACAGCTACTACTGCAACTACTACTGCTACTACTATTACTGTTGCCACTGCATTGTTTACAACTACTACTACTACTGCAACTACTACTACTACTACTACTACTACTACTACTACTACTACTAC
>KN472593.1:2337-16307 GCA_000787095.1 Periophthalmodon schlosseri
CAACAACATTCGTAGCACTTTCGTTTCTATTCCCATGTGGCCTTATATCTGTGTAATCCCTCAGTCGTCCAGTAGGTTCCATAGTGGTCCATGGGCGTATACTAGTCTATGCGTCTTATACTTGTGAAAGATACAGCTCAAGATCATTTTAAAGCTATTCAGGAAAGGTTCATTTCTGTCCTGTGAATGTGACTTTTTTAGTATCGACACTTGTTCAAATGAGTATGTAGTTTCGATACTAGTTTAGTATCGATTAGTGTCTGATTTTCGATCATTTTGACAGCCCTAATGGTTCTGCAACTCTTTTGTTTACTTTACTTATGGATGTTGTTGCCCGCTTGCCAGAAGTAGACTGATTTTTCTCTTGCGTAATATTACTTTAAGAATGCCAATCTCTGCAGTGAACTTAAGCAATCCATTCCGTTATGTTTAGTAGACAGGTACACGACAAAGCACTCAGAACGCCCCGACGCTCTCGTAACGCACCGCAAGGCGAAAACAAAACCTTCATTGGAAACCTACGACCATTACTTTTGCCTTATGAGATGCCCAATTATCTAACTACGCCAGTCATTTGTCAAAAGTTAAATGTGCAAATGTCTGAGGAGCCGTTCGGTTTGAGAAATGTACCAACGCAACAAGTCTACTTTGGCCCGGCCCGGAATACACATCCGCCGTGCCAGGGTCCCATCTCCGGCCAACGTTTGCGTCATATAGTAGCCCTCTTAATAAGTGATCACTCCTAGGCTGGCTCAGCGCTTAGACGTTTTTTGATGGCTCGCGAAGACTGCAGCGGTTGCACACTTTACCCCAAAAAACGCCGCAAAAGCTGAGGCAACAATGTGTTTTATGGCGGTTTTGGAGAGGGTTGGGAGGGTGTGGACGTGCCCAGGAGCAGGGAAGAGAAACCCGATCTATTTCATTAAGTAATTGGTGGCGCTGACCTGTGCTGAGCCGCTGCTTGGCAAGATGGAGTTTCATTTGCTAGTTTGGGAAGAGATGTTACGGCTTCCGCATGAATAATTAAATTTAACTTTACAAGTCCTGGATGTGCAAACGCGCAATGGTCTTCCCAAGCCGAAGCCAAGAGCAACATTACTTCGGCAGCTTCAATAACGGTAAAATAGAGGAGCTCAATCAAACGGTAGCGTCTCGTAAACCAGGTCCGGATGGAATTTTCTGAGTTGCGTGAGCAAAGAGTTCACGCAAGGTTTTGTTTATAGATGTTCGACTGGTAAAACATTCCATCTGCAATATCTGGTGTTTTGTATCAGAACTAGACACTCATTTGAGCAGGTGTCGATAACTTTTCCTGAATAGCTTTAGAATGATCTTGAGATGTAGCAGAACAAGTATAAAACCACATGGACTAGTATACACATATAGATCAACACTCCTTGGGGGTGTGATGCTAACTGTGGGCACTGCTCTGTCTGAGGCTTTACTAGACTTTAATCTGAGCTTTATTTTAACACAATCTGACCATAAAGAATTTAGCTTAATTTAGAGTTAGCTGGAACTGCAACAGGTGAGATGATTTGAGCTGTTAAACATGTCTCTCACATAAAATTACAATAACAAGCTAGCTAGCATTAGCCAAAAGTTTTTCAGTTAGTCGCGCTCACCGTTTTGTTGAAACTCAAACAGGACCATGAACGCTCGTATTGATCACAGGCTCCTGACAATGTGTTGTTTAAATGCATTTTGTATTTTTTCGTGAGTTTCCAGATGATCTTCGGCAGTGTTTGCTAATGAGTGCATTGTGTCACCATGGCAACAGCTGAACATTCCACCATAGACATGCATACAGAACACCCCCAGCGTGATGTCACTACAAAGTATCAATTTTGGAGACTCTTTAGACTCATTTTAGAAAAAAAAATAATGGTTGAGTTATGACTCAAGTGAAAAATTATGTTCTTTAGTTTGATAAGTTACATTTAATCAACATTTTGACTTGACAAGCCTTGATCTATGCCTTTCCTTCGACACAACGCCCTGTCTAAAAATACGCATTATACTTCCCATCCATCACTGCCTTAAATATGGATATTTCTTTATAAATGATGCTGACAGAGATATTGAGAATCTGCTTCCATTACCAGATTAGCGAAGCCCTGTGTGAGCTAATTTATGGACGCTATAATGTACTGTATAGAATAAAAGCATTTCAACTTTAAAAGACAGCTTTACGGAGACCCCGGTCCAAAAGAGAACCCGTTAAATTCATATGTAATGTATCAAAGTGGCGTTTCAGCTAAGTGCCCCAAAGCGGGTATTTACGATATTTGATATGTAACCCCTTTTCACCACGTTGGCTCATCAAATGTAGCGTATGTAGGAAGTCAAGTAGTTTATCTTGTAGTCAATGGTCACAATTTGGACATTTCCATCTTTTTTTTAAATATTTGGCCTGTCAGTTTTATCGCGTTATTATCGCGTTAACGCATTTTAACGCCAATTAATCGTAAATGAACTTTGGCCGTCAGCGCGTTCCAACTTCATCAGAATTTGAGGAGAAACAAAAGCAGACAAAAAGCAGAGTTTGCTGCGTGTAATTCTGCGGGTGTTGGTCCTCTCCTCCGCTGGTCTCTCTGCATGTGCGCGTGTGTGTGCGTGTGTGTGTGTGCGGGCCTGCGGAGGGCGAGAGGCGCGTGTGTTTACCTCGCGCACGCGGGGCAGCAGCGGAGGATACGAGCCGTGCGTCCGTCCCATCCCTGTTGTAAAAGCGCTGCTAAGCGTCCCCGCCTTTCCGTGTCGTGCCTCGATGTTAAAATCCCGGAGCACGTTGGCAAACTGCGCGGTCTGTCCTCTCATGTTGTCGAAAATAACCAAAACAACAGCATTCCAAAAGTATGAGAACTTCTGGAAGTCCCGCTGTTTTAAACGTCAAGGCTCCGCTAGAACAACCATCGCTTCCGTAGTGGCTCTTACACAATAAAAGTCTGTGTATTCCCACTGCGGAAAGAATCTTATTGTGAAAGAGTCAGACAGCGACAGAGCACAGTACTGCTGAATACTTGACCGTGGAGCCACAGCAGTGATTAAATGAATAGATCCTGATGACGATAATGAAGAAGACATATCTTAATGTCACTGCTTCACGTGATTTCAGCGAGACCTGTATGAGATATAAGATATTTTTCCAAAACACATTTCCAGACAGTATTAATGCTTACAAATAAAGGCATTAGAAAACGTAATGCTCTTGAAGTAGCCCTCAGGTCTAAAAGATTGGTAAACCCTGGTTTACACAGTTGTACTTTGGTAGATTCATGCATGTTTTGTGAATCCTGTATTGTCCTCCGTTCAAGGCTTGAGTGCAGAAATATAGGCTATGTTTTCACCTAACCCCTGTCTCCACCCACTTCTCTGTAATTGCTCGCAAAAAAATTTGACTCTGGTTCCTACATGTGGGGTTGAAAGATGTCCAGCCATTTTTGAACAATAAAAAAACACATAAATTACAATCTACTGCTTGCTACGGTAAAATGCCACTCTCAGTTCTGCAGTTTTGAACAGAAAGTCAATGGAGCCATTTCTATTATTAAGCCCTTAAAAGAGTGGTCCAAAACAGTATATTATGTCTTCTTTAAGGCTTTCTGAAGTACTAAATCTGCTAGCCTCATTGTTGAAATACGTCTAAAGATCCAAAAAGACCCAACAAGTCAAGGCAAAAAAAAAAAGAAATGCCACCTTATGATATCACTAAGTGTAGCAAAATATTTTGAACCCTGGGGACAGTGAAAGCCTAAATATGTATGCGTAAAAGATTCAAACCAGGCGCCAGGTCATTTTTTTTTTTTATTATAAAACATAAATGACATGGCTAAAAAGTTCAAGAGGAGGTATTTTACGTCTATGGGGCATTAACTGCTAAAACATAAACTAGTTAGATCACCATGTTTCCTTTTATTGTTTTGAAAATGCTATATTCGCTGAAAACAATGCATTAACGTGTTTTATAAGTGTTTTTGATGCTCAGTCTCCTCGCCCTTTGCTCTTCGCGCTAAGTCACTCCCCCTTCAGAGCATTATCACAACACAATCAGTGTTAATGAAACTACTGCACATTGCGTCAGGTTAGTCAAAATTTGTGTATTGTTTTGTATCATGTTTTTGTGTATTTATGGAGAATTGTTGTGTGCGAGCATAGATGACGTAGGCTTGTGGGCAGAGCACTGGACAGAATCTTACAGCTAACCGCAAGGAGGGTTTGGATAATGCCCAGGAGAGATCGCTAAATTACTCAAACATCCATGGATGACATCTAAAACTTCAGGCTTCAGGCTACAACATGGTAGAAAGCTTAATAAAATCTATTTTTAATAAAAAAATATTTAGCCAAATATGGAACCTTTTATGTATTTTTGCTAAACAATTCAATCAATCCATACAACAACATACCCTTGTTTTTACTTGTCTTGGGTAAACCAAGACAAGTAAAAACAATAAACACACTAAAAAGAATCTGGTGGTAAACATGCTTATTTACTCCAGTGCTTTTGAGGCTGTAAACTGCTATGGAAGCCCTGTAGGGACAAGCTGTTTGATATGAACAAACCCACAGGCAACAGATGCTTTCATTAAATAAAATTGGTGCATCGTGTGCTCAAAAGCAAACATGAGTGTTCTCCTTTAGCACTGCAATTTGTCCAAACTGGGCAGGTGTAGCAGGAGCTCAATGAAAAGACTTGTTTCCTGTCTCATTCTTACTGCCTGATACTTGTCTGTAGTGGCTAACCCAGCACACCCCTTAACTTAACCATTCAACCACTCATAGACGTAGTGATGTTTCCACCGCAGCAACAGAACTGTCAGCCACCTCAGCCTCTCTATCTCCTCCTCTTCACCACCACCAACACTATCTAGGTTTCCACAACTAGTGGTGGGAAGTAACCATAGACTGTATAAAGAAGTGGACTAAGTGAGTGTGACATTTTGTACTGTAAAGTATAAAGTCTTATAGTTTGTTCCGCAAGTTCATGATGGCATCCACCCTAGTGCTTGTCCACATCCCATCATACTGACCCTTTCAAGATTCAAGTTTTTATTATCATTGTTAGAAAAAAAGACCCCAGGATACTTGAACTCCTCCAGTGGAGGCAAGGAAAAAGTTGTGGTAAAGAAGGAGCGAAAGGCAAAGCTCTCAAGTTACCGGTCAATCTGCGTTCCGACCCTCACCTACTCTCACCTATGGTCATGAGCTTTGGGTAATGACTGAAAGAACAATATTGCAGATAAAATCTATCGAAATGAGTTTCCTCTGCAAGCGCTCCCTTGGAGATAGGATGAAGTGCTCAGTCACACGGGAGGAGCCCAGAGTAGAGCCGCTGCTCCTCCACGTCAAGAGGAGCCAGCTGAGGTGGCTCAGGCATCTGTTCAGGATGCCTCCTGGATGCCTTCCTAGGAAATTGTTCCGGGCATGTCCCACCGGGAGGAGGCCTCTGGTAAGACCTAGGACACGCTGCAGGGATTATGTCTCTCAGCTGGCCTGGGAACACCTTGGGGTCCCACCGGAGGAGCTGGAGGACGTGTGAGGGAAGTCTAGGAGTCCCTGCTTAGACTGCTGCCCCCGCGACCCGGCCCTGGATGAGCAGAAGAAGATGGATGGATGGATGTTATAAAAAAATCTAGTCCATCAGTCTAGATCTAGTCATGAAGGTTTCTCCTGTGTCTCCTATAATAAAGTTACTTCACTAACAGAGTGCATCATCCTATAATAGAACAAGAACTTTAAACTCTCTGACATCAGCCATAAGAGGATATGCACAGGCTGTGACTTTATGACTTTGCTGGTGACTTGTCCAGTAGCAGCTCAGACCCAGTGGAGCGCTCCTTGTCGCCTGGTGGGCCATCAGCTTAAGGGAAGGTAGCCATCTTGAAGTGGTCTGTCACCTCCGCACATGTCATCTCACTCTGCCATGACTAACTGGTGAGAAGCTGCAAGGGCGGTGGAGAGGCGGAGGTTTACATTACACCAGAGCAGTGCTGGGAAGAAGTTCTCCATTTTGTTATTTATGTAAAAGTACAGATACCAGAGCAAAAAAAAATGTTAAAAATAAACCCCTCAGCTTTTTCAGCGAGCCTCAGACAATAATAATAAAAAAATACTTTTACTTTGTCATTGAAAAGGAAAATAAAATTGTGGAATGAAGTGAGTAGAGAGCAATGGCCGTGTACCAGTGGTGGTGAAAACAGGGTTTGATCGGCAAAATGGCGTCTTGAAAATAAGTGATTAAAGATTGTTCAGACATCTGCTATAAGAAACAGGTGATGCAGTGCAACGCTGCAATATTAGGCTGTCTACACCTTCCAAGCTCAAAATGCTCTGTTCCACATTGTTAAAGTTAACAGCTATTTTAGCATAAATTGAACTGAATACACTAGAATAACTACACGTTGTTGCCTTTTTAAAAAATATTTTCGTTCTACATTTTGTTCAGTTGCGATCGCCACATAAAACCTTGTATACCGAGAAATGAAGACGTTTCAACAAGGCTGAAGCAGATGTAGCTTCAAAATTTGTCAGTCTGAGGGCTGCAATTTATTCAAATGATTCTAGTGAAGGTGTATGGAGTTTAAAAACACAGGGGAGTGCTTTCTGTATCACCACTCAATGACATCACAAGGTGGAACAGAGTGTTTTCAGTTTAAGACAAGAACAGCCTAAATATGCAGGGTTGCATGTTAAACATGTGTGAATGAAACAAAACAGGATTACATTACATTATAACAACATTATAACATCGCTCAAATATGTACATAACATAGGCCGTTTAAACATAGCGCGGAGGAGTCATGCGTTAAAGCTGTACCTGTCTGTTTGTGAGACATGACAAAGAGCTTTAGTCACTTGAAGAAGATCAGTATAATGATCCAGCAGCAGCCAGTGTTTGCGGTGATAAACCCCAGCGTCAGCCTCTCCTCGCTGGGCTGAGGCGCTCCCCGGGCCCTCTCTGAGTCACGGGCCGCGCATATCTCCAGCACCATCGCAGGTTGTTTATCATGAGAGGGCCATATCAGCGTTTATTCAGCCCGCCCCATCAGCTCACAGTCATATTAATCACCACCGGCAACAGTCAGAGAGGAGGAGGAGCAGGCGGAGAAGAAGGGAAGGGGACACTCAAGGATTAGGGTTGAGCTACTGCCGTCCGACTCAAGTTCAAGGTGACTGAAGAACGGCATAAGTTATGCAGTAAATTATATTGTTGCCCCTCACCCTGGAGCTGTATTTTTCTACATTCATGCTTGTTTCATTGATCCATTAATCCAAAATTAACTTCTCTGTTCTAAAATGCTCTGTTTGCATTTTGCCCGAATTCCTGCGTCACAGGTAAAAATCTGGACTTCAACACAGTTTTCAAGGTGACCAAAAGCATGTTTAAAAGGGAATTAAAGCCACAAGAATGTATAAAATGTGTCGTTTAATGATACGCTCTGGTCATCCACTTGCTTGTCAATAGAGTTGTAACTATAGACTGTATATATAAATGTTCCAAATAGGAAGTGAGCGTGGGCGCACTTCCGGCTCCATTGGCTCCAATTCACTTTACTTTGGAAAACTGTCACGCCTCTCTCTTAAAATGTCCGTATATTTTGTGAGACTAAATTTGGTGATACAGTATCGATATTGTGGGCTTTAGAGAAAGACAACTTGTTTTGTTTCTGAATACAAATGGCAGGAATCAACCTCACCACTGAATCCTTCAAAACCCAGTCAAGTTAGTTCTGCTTCAGTGGTGCCAAAAAGCCGTTATTCGTAATGGGACATTTAGTTTATCAATTCATTTAGTACTTTACTTAAAGGGACATGGTACCGAGACATTAAGCTCATAACTAGTTTCCATCTGCAGTACCTCTTAAGTTGTTGTTTTTGAGTATTCATTAGTATCAGGTATCGGACAAAACAAACAAATCAAAACATAAATAATCATCATAAAAGAGAAGAAGCAGAATAAAAACCTTTCAGTCACAGAACCGTTTTGAGCCTGGATTTAAACTTTGTTAAAATCCACAGCTATAATCAACAATGTATTTTTTTTTAGACTTTGCAAATGAGCCAATCGAGGATGTTATTCTCCTAGAAGAGCTAAATGGAAATGATTTAGAATTAAAAATAATAATACTTTGGCTCGTTGAACGTGAACATGTTTGTGAATGTCGTTTCAAGCTGCTGCTAAACGTTTTCCGAACTCACAGTTCAAACGCACATGGACCAAGCAAATACGCAGAGCACTGTGACACAGCATTTCCCCCTGTCTGAGCCAAACCCAGGTGTAACATATGAGATCCTATTGAACGCACAAGGGGATCCACTCAAGCGGCATCATGGGTAATCCCCCCCGCCACACCGCAGCGGCAGCGGCGGCTCAGGAGCGCGCAGTAAAGGGTCCTCGGCATCACAATGCGGACAAGAGAGCAATTCTACGGCCACACTGCATCCACAGACATGTTCAGATTATGCGCCCAACGATATCTGCACGGCTCTATTACTGAACCGAATTATTACATTTGCCTCGGTTTTAATTAAGAGATTACCACCAACAATACCAAGCCAGATCCTATTGTCGGTAATTGTTTGCAAGAGACATGACAAGAAAATCTGGGAGGAGTGACTTTCTGCACTGTGCTTTGTCGCAGCAGCATTAAAGACATATTGGTACTTTGCAGTGACATCAAGCTGGGGGTGTTCTGCATGTATGTCTGCGCCGGAATGTTCAGCAGTTACCACGGTGACACAATGCGCACATTAGCAAACACTGTCAAATGTGTAATGTGGTCTGAAAACTCAAGAAAAGAAAACAAAATGGATTCAAGCAACACATTTTCAGGAACCTGTGATCAAAATGTATTTATGGTCCAGTGCCCATATCAGTTCTTTCTGGTCAGATTGTGTTAAAAAAAACAAAAAACAAAAACCTCAGATTAACTAATTGGAGTAACTGAGCTTCAGACAGAGCAGAGCCTCCAGTTAGCATCACACCCCCAGCTACTCACAATAACAAATTTGGAAGTGCGATATATTGCTGAAGAAAACATAGACGATAAAACGATATAAAAATGTGTCCACAGAGATAACACTGAACAAAAGTATTTCATTTATGGCACTGACACTAACCCTAAAGCAGGATTATTACCCAAAAACATGTAAATTTACAATATCGATAAAAAACATGAGTAACCAATAAATAAATGAAACGTTTTAATAGTTAGTTTGCATCTATAATGAGTCCTCGAAGTTAAGTAGAGCTTAAGTCTCATCGTAGTACACAAAAATAACAAAAGTCCCCCATTACTTCTAAAAAAAAGTACCCATGATTAGGGTCGAAAATCTGATACTGTTCAATATGAAAACTGGTATCGAAACTAGATACTCATTTGAGCAAGTATCGGTTACTGTATTATTGTTCCATCTATCAAATATTGAAGCCGCTATAGTAATTATCATGACAGACCTAGTCAATATCGGCCACCCCTGGTTGTAACTCTGGCGCAGACATGATATCCGGAGCTCCACAGAGTTTGACGTCACGCTCCTCCCTTCAGCGGCTCCGTGTGTGGGGGTTACAGCCGCTCTCCTGTCTGCTCCTCTCAACGTTCAGCTGGCTCTCGCTGCCGTCTCCCACATCCACACGCTGGCAAACAAACAAACCAGCGCTGGTCTGATTTCTAAGGCGAGGCCTGGCTGGAAGCACTGGACCATCACGTTCACAGTGGTGTCTGTGCATTAAGGGAGAGTGGTGAGAGGGGAGGACAAAGGGGTGAACATAACAGGGCAATTTATAGAGCCACATAGTGCACTGTGACGTAATAAGTGTAAGAGTGATACTTTGGAGTTGAAAATTATGAGGCAATTTTGAGCCTTTTCCTCACAATTCTTAATTTTGTGTCTCTAAAGCAGACGTATGATGCTTTTTCCGGAGTTTTTAGTATAAAACTATAACACTGGTAGATAACTGTTTTACATTTTATTCATTATAAACCGCAATATTTATTTTAAACGGCTTAACAATAAAAAGCTCCATTGACTTCCTGTTCCAAATGGCTAAACTGAGAGGCTGCGGCTATTCATAGTGACATTTCAGCAATAAAAACACATTTATGAAAATCTGCTGCTTGCTACAGCAGCAAGCAGCATTTTCATAAATGTGTTTTTATTGCTGAAAAAGGCTACGTCGCATTTTTGGACCCAACATGTATGATCTGAGGATGCATTTTTGTAATATTTGCAAGTAAACACAGAGCAGTGGGTGGGGATAAGGGGTAGGTGGAAAGATTTTTAGAGAGATTTTCTGAGCACTCAAGTCTCAAAGCAGCACATTACAGGATCACTCAAAAATGCATAAATCAACCCAAACTTAACTCTGAGTAAACTAATGATGAAGGAACACCATTATCCAGCCATCCATTTGCTTCCGCTATATGGGTTTATGGGTCTTTCCTTGGACCTCTTCCCGGTGGGACATGCCAAGAACACCTCCTCAGGAAGGCATCCAGGAGGCATCTGGAACGGACACCCAAGCCACCTCAGCGGCTCTACTCTGAGCTTCTCCCATGTGACTGAACTCCTGACCCTATCTCTCAGGGAGTGCCCAGTCACCCTGTGGAGGAAACTCATTTTGGGCCATGATTGAGTGGTAAATCAAGAGCTTTGCCTTTGGACTCAGCTCCTTCTTCGCCACAACAGTCCAATACCACCAATTCCAATTCCACCTGTCAATCTCATCATTATAACCACGTTAAAAGCACTGTCATTTTTCTGGTGGGAGATCTGCCACCTACTTCTCCGTGAAATGTTCCACTGTATGGCATTAAACAAATTCATTGTTAAACTCCATCACAAACTTCCATTACCACTGGGCTCATTTCTATTCATTGCCCCAGCAGCATTGAAAAGCTGCCTCCCCTCCGGCAGTAGCGTCATATACCTTGAACACGTCTGAGTGCTCGGTTGGTGTAAGTGCAGTGCATAGGAGCCGGGAGCCCTGGGGGGTGTGTGTCTGCGCACGTGTACTGTGGGCGGACTGCACCGGGCTTTCACAGATCCTCCATCCGTTTGGACGCCTGTAAAATATGGTGATGCCAGATAAAGAGAGGACGCAGCTCATCGGCCATGCAAAGGTTCAAAGGCTCGGGGCCCGTCTCATCATCGGGCCCCCAGCACAAAGGACATGATCACATGACCTCAGCACCACCACAACACCAGCAAGACTACGTACACCTCCGCTATAAAAAGAAATGAGCAGGATTTTGTAAGCGACAACCTAGACCATGACGTGCGACGATTGGCGAATACATGGTAGAGTTGGGCGATATGGGGAAAAAGTGTATCACGGTTTTGATTTTTGATTCAATTTTATTCAGTCTTTTTCAATCAAATACATGTTTTTAAGTATTGATTTCATGAGCATAAACTATAGTAATATCTGTGCCATTTAACACAAAAAACAATCACATTTCTTCCTCTAAAGTCTGAACTCTGCTCCAAACCACATGATTTTACTAACAGAGGATTGGCTGTAGACCTCAGTTCAAAAACCCAAACCATATCAGTGACAGTTAGACCTGACTGATTCACGCTCTCTCCATTTTTCAATAACTGTGCAGCCCTAATACATCGTAGTTAAATTGCAACCACATACAGCAAAATGTGTAACAAGCAACTTTGACTGTAGCAATCAAGGCGGGTCAAGTGTCTTGCCCAACAAAACAGTTTTACCAATTCTGGGAACAAAACTGCAAACCTTTGAGTTGGTGGGCAAATGTTTGTCTACCAAATAAAGGTGCACTCTGTAACTTTTCTGGCTTCTGACCATTGAGATTTTATTGATTGGCATGAATGTTCCAGAGTATGGCATTAAACTCACGTATCGTTATGGAGGTGACACCACCGGGTGAAGCTACAGGTGAGATCTGTGGAAATCCGACCTCGTCCACAGTAAGAACGCATGTTCTTCAAGGTGTATTTGAGCAGTAAAGCACCTTGCAATTAATGAATGCAAGATGGGTAAGTTTAATGCCATCTGTAGAACGCTGTAGGTAACACAAAAACATCTTCATGCATACAAGCAGGTGATGGGCACCACACCAGAAAAGTTACACAGTGCAACTTTAAAGGTCCTATATTACACGAAATTGGCTCTTGTGAGCTTTAAGCCACGCTATAATGTTGTTATCTCATGAAAACATACACGGAGTTGCGTTTTGCTTCATTCACACATGTTTAATTAATCCTTTATTACTTGTCTGTCTACGTCTCCAAAGCTCAAAATACGCTGTTCCATGTTGTGATGTCATGAAGTGGTAGTTTTCAAGTTAGTTCAACAGCTACTTATTAGATGACATCACAGGGTGAAACAGAGTGTTTCCGCTTGAAAGAAGAACTCAGCCTAAATATGCAGGATTTATGGTTTAACATGTGTGAATGAACAAAACACAACTCCAGGTCTGTTTGTGATGATGAAACAACATTAGAACATAAATCTGAAAATAGCCCTTTAAGCTACTTCGAACTTATTAGAGCCCACAAAACAAAGTCAAACTACCTACCTGCCAATGAAAACACCATCCAAATATATTGGGAAAAGCCAATCTATTCCCAGTTTATTACATGATTCATAATATCCCTGAAATATTGAAATGAAGCGGATGAAAACACATCATGCTGAACAGTCACATCGTCGATCATAAAAATGTTATTTAAAAACGACATATTACCGTGTCATCATAAAAGCCATTATAACCAGTGTGCAGCAAATGTCTGAAGTATTTCAAGTGACGATGACAAAACAAAATGGCTGTGTTCATCACGTAACACTGACTGCATTTTGAATAATGCCGACATAATTGTTTTCTTCTTTCACGTTACTCCGATATTCTATTTTTAAACAACACTTTTCATATTTTTACGCAGTTAGTTGTTATGTGAAGAGTGTATGTGGCACATGGCATTATAATAAAGATATTACAAACTTTTTTGCCTTATCTCCTTCAAAATAAACAAAATACTTAAAGTGACTGTCCATAACTCAAAATTCCTCTAAGAATAATTCAGTTAATACATTTTCAAATAACAATAAAACACTTTTTCATTGCTGCCATATTTAGTTGTGTTTCGGATTAAAGTTCCCGTCTGCTCAAAAATGTGTCTTTTACTTGTCTTCACATAATCCCCAACACACATTTAAGTCCACTACAAATCCACTAATCCTTTTGTATTCCCAGCACTTCCCACATCTACCCAAACAATTCCCCACTAAAACAAAAAAAAATCCCAAAAGAAAAAAAAGAACATCCTCTCCTACCTTTCATCACGGGATTCCGGTTATCTTGACGCGCGTATTCCCTCTATCCGCGTGCGGAAAAGCTCATTCACGACTCCTGTAAATCACTGCACACAAATCAATATGTGTCTCCAGTCTTGAAGAGGGGCTGTCCCCGTAAGTGCTCGCGTCTCTAGTCGCTCATGGCACGGAATAACTGGGAATACACACACACACGCACGCTGCATGTTCCTCTCCACTGTGCGCGCAACGATTGGCTGCTTGGCTTTGTCCGACCTAGTAGCCTACGTGCAAATTGGTATTCTTGATTTTCCCCAAATAATACCCCAGCGAAGCCTAAACGCATTTAACTGTCACGTTGTGATTTGGGAAGAAGTGGCTGATTTGTAAAACTGCTATGTGGATGTTTTGAACGTTTGCGCGTAATTTTTTTTTTTTGGCTAAAACTGTGAGGTAAATTTGGTGCATTGTAATACGTAAAAAATAAGTGAAGATAAAACCAATTCTAGCTAATCTTGGAGGGGTTTTTTGACCTTGTGTGCTGCCGACTGGAGCCCCCTCCCTTTGGCAGAATTGATGCGGGGATTCCTGGTTGCTATTTTTAGCGCCGGTGCCGGTTGGAGAGAGCAGCGTGGGCGGAGGAGAGCGAGAGGGAGAGAAAAAAAAAAAGAAAAAAAAAAGGATG
>KN472595.1:748-27579 GCA_000787095.1 Periophthalmodon schlosseri
AGAAAAAAAAAATGAATTCATTTTTTTTTTCTGTTGAACAAAATTCAGCACAAATCTTTTTCAAAATCAATACATTTGAAGCCTTATAAGACCTCAAAATCTGCACGAAATACGTTTTACTCTTTAAGTACATTTTTAAACGTGTGCTTTAATACTTTTACTTTTACTGTAGATTTTTTTCATGTTATACCTTTTACTTTTAATTGAGCACTTTTTCTACCACTGCTATATTCATGGCGCTCACATTCACCTGCCTCCCTTATGGAGACAAAAATCAGGTCCCCATTACCGTTTATTATCAGATCAACGGCATTGTTGAAAGTTCAGATATGAGTTCAATTATAGGTTAAGCTTAGAATTTAGATAACACAGTGACTATGGTTAATGTTAGGATCAGTCTCCAGCAAATCAAGTCAATGTAATGTCCCCAAGAAGGATGAAAACTCCACGTGTATGATGAGTGTGTGTGTGTGTGTGTGTGTGTGTGTGTGTGTGTGTGTGTGTGTGCGTGTTTGTGTGTGTGTGTGTGTGTGTGCGTGTGAGAGGAGAGACTGAAGCAGAGCTGACAGACTTATGATTCACACCACACTCCCCATAACATAGATAGAGACCATTTTCTTGGAGGAAGTGATGCTAGAAAAAAAAATCATAACTTTTTTGGGTCACAATCAAAATCACGATTATTTCAAACATTTACTTCTTAAAGACACTTTAAGACACGCAAGACACTTAACCCATCTCTCCCCCACTGTCTGCGTACACTGGAGTATGAATGTGTGTGTGAATGGGTGAGTGATTCCTTGATGTACCCTGAAGGTGGAAAAACATTATGTAAAAATGTGACCATTTAGAGAAAGTATAGACCTAATGTACTGTATTTTTGTTAGTTGTAATGTTGACACTTGTTTAAAAGCATTTGCTCCAGGATTCGCAGGGCAGAACGAGCGTGGAAATCAGTCTGAACATAAGTTAATTTGTTGTATTTTTGATTACATGTTCATAATTGAAAAGAGCAATAATTTAAAATCATGATTACATTAGATTAGAATAGCTCTAAGCCTCAGTGAGCTTGGTAGTAATGAGACCAGTGTGTCCTTGAGTTCTGTGGAGCCAGTGGATAAGTGTATGCAGGGATTGTTCATGTTTTGTGAGAGGAGTCAGAGCGGATGAATAGCAGTTCATTTTAGCTCTGACACTCTCTCAGTCTCTCTCTCTGTCATTCTGATGTGCGTGGCTGTGTCCTGCATGTTAAACACCACAAGTCGGGACAGCAGACTATATTTCATCACCCCATGAGCTCCGCACTAAATACTGATGCAAATGTACACAGGGCCAGAGCAGGCAGAGCGCAGAGAGGAGCTGATCTGAAGAAGAAGAACTACATAAACAACATATTTACTGTCAAGATGTCAAGTAAATACATGAAAAACATCTTTTTTGTAATGGTTAAGTCTTTGATCTATGGTCCTCGATGATTGGCCGAGAGTTTCTGAATGTAAACTGCCTCTGGGGAATGAACACAAGTTTATCCATGGTTTTCAAATCAGCACTTTTGCTATAGCAATTAACAACTCAAAACCAATTATTCAATTTAGCTACTGAATGGTGAAAAGGACACAAAATGGCACGCACAATTTTATTTTCCTGACGCAGTTATGCCACGCAACTACCACTTTGCATTAGTGCTATGCTAGTAAATAATCACTTTTTGACAAGGGTTTATTTCAGATTAACGTCAGGATTAGGGTTAGGTTTACAAACAGGTGTGTAATCCCTCAGTCGTCCAGGTAGGATCCATAGCAAAACAAGAATTTTGGTTAAAACTAGGGGGGGAAATGATGCAAATTGCAATTATAAACATGAAGCTGAAAACCATAGTCTACGGTGGTCGGCACGTTGGTTGAGTAGTAACACTCACGCTTCACGGCAAAAAGATTCCTGGTTTCTGCGCCGGGTTTGCATGTTCTTCCCGTGTCTGAGTGGGTTTCCTCCAGGCACTCCGGTTTCCCCCATCAACCCAAAACATGCGCCATAGGTAAAATCCTCCAGCTAAGGTAGTTCAAGCCTAGCAACAAGATCTGGAGATGGGTCCTCAAGCACTGCGTCTACATGCCCCAGCGGCAGTGAAGGATGAGTCAAATGCAAAAGACAAATTTCCCTACGTGTACAATGAACTGTACCTTAACCTTACTTAGAGAGGCACTATCCACAACAAAGGATTTTATTATAGATTGATTTATCCATTCTTTCTTATCCTCTAAATACATACTTGTGTCAAAATCCTACAGAATCTACAACATAAGCAAGTGAAATGGTTCTTTTATTTGAGATGTAACGCACCAAACATAGACAGAGTTTTGCAGTGTGAGCTCGGAGCGGAGGTGGTGCATAGTCAGATGTTTATAGGACGGGAACAGTGAGTAATGTAAAAGAGTGGAGTCAGCAGCAGCACAGGTCTGAGTTCAATGATGCAGCACACGGCTCCAATGCATTTAATACAGAACATGTTTTATCACTGCAGTCTCATATCTGTGTCTGTGCCATAAATCTGTTTTTCCATTTCAGATTTGATTGGACCGGACATGTCTTCTGTCAATGGAAATCGAAGTCTGTATGCAAAATCATGCGTATTCTTTATACAGTTCTTTTAAAGTTTGAAGAGAGACATTTGAGAGAAAAGATGAAAAATAAAAGGTTTAGTTAAGCTTCCAGGAGTTGGTTAAAAAATAGGCTTTTAAGGGATTAAATGTGTTAATCAATTGAACAAGATGTTGTGAATTACTTCTGGAATAAGGTCAAGGGTATACCTTTCAGCCACAAGGGGTCAGTAAAGTGATAAATGATTCATTTTGCTGGATTCTAAATGAATATTTCATCAACTGACAGAGTCCACTGATCCTGGCTGACACTTGAAGGTTCACTATGTAACTTTTCTGGTGGAGGCCACCACCTTGTCTCCATGGAGATGGTATAGCTCCGACTGAGAAGTTTGTCTCACAGTATGGCATTTGTGATGACTTATCCATGCTGCATTCATTTTGTTACAGGTTAAAAACATGCATTATCACTCTAAGCGGGGTCGCCTCTCCAGAGATCTGATCTGTAATCTGGCCTGGTTGTGTCACTTGCCTGTCTCCATGCACGGTGATGGGTAAGTTAAATGCCACACTGTGCGAATTCCACCTAAAGCAATAACATCTCCATGGAGACAAGCACAAACACTCAACCAGAAAAGTTACATAGTGTAAAGGCGGATAATGACTTGGGACAAACTCCACCCATGAGACAGATAAAGATATATATAAACATAGATAGTTAAAAACCCAATGTGATTATCTTAGTGAATGGAATTAGTAAGTCAAGAAAAAACATGGGAGATTATTGTGCAGATGTTTGAGCTTCTGTGCATTCATTTTCCAATTGTATTATAACGTTTTCTATCAAAGCTACAGACGAGGGAGAGAGTACGAGGAAGGGATTAAGAGAAAAAAATTCAAAGTGTGCGAAATGACAAAATCCCACAATCCTCTAAAACAAGGCCTGGAAACAGAACACACTTCAGCTTTAATAAATCAGAGATACAATAAAGTACATTGGTTTTGGTGCCGAGCTGTGAAAGCAAATGTTAGCTCAGGGTTCTGCTCTTTAAATGAGGGATTAGGCTCGTGGCTGTGTGCAAAAACAGGACTTAGAAGTTTGTTGCATATAAAAAGTTTGTAGTTATGAATAATCTTATTGCATGGGAGACTTTCAAAATGCAAATGTGTAACTTTCTATAATTGGTTGGAGTTTAAAATGTATAGGCCAGATTTGCTAAGCAGTTGGCCTGTGAATTTGCCGCGTCACCAGTTTGAGAGCACACGGCAAAAGGAGCGGATTAAGCA
Organism: Periophthalmodon schlosseri; assembly: GCA_000787095.1. Lineage (NCBI taxonomy): Eukaryota > Metazoa > Chordata > Actinopteri > Gobiiformes > Gobiidae > Periophthalmodon > Periophthalmodon schlosseri. The sequence continues at coordinate 4,633 of KN472595.1, forward strand.
TCTGTCCCATGTGAAGAGGCAGAGGGCTTGGGCACAGCTGATAGTCAAGGGGGACGTCTGCACATAAACTTATGGAACAGTTCATGAGCGTAAAATTTAAAGTTGTTCAAGTGGCAAAATTTGAAGACTTTGAGCAGAGTTTGAAGAAATTTAAGTTGCAAAGATTAATTTACTCCATACTCGGTAGGTCCATGGACTGTATGAAGAAGTGGACTAAGGGAGTGTGACCTCATCCATAGCGTGGAGTCAAATGAAGCTCATCAAGGCAGTTACAGGGGCGAATTTGGTGAAGATGTTCCATATTTGGAATTCCGACCACAAGTATCATAGCAACCAAAGAGCCAATCTGGAGCAAAGTTGTTGAAGATAACGCTCCTTCTTGACCACACCGCTGGTTTAGCATGGAGCGGGCGCTTAGCAGCACTGTCAATCAAGCCTGTTGCTAACGCTAGCGAGAGCAACCTCGGGGAAAGAAGACGCCTGATTTGTCTGTTATTAATGTTCATATCTTGTTTTACGGACACAATAGCAAAATAAAAACACCAGGATCATGTAGAGCGAGTTGATACGAACATTTTAAGACCAAAATGACGAGCCTGACAGCAGCAGTAACGGAGAGAAAGTGAATTGGAGCCAGAGCCAATGGAGCCGGAAGCACACTCATGCTCACTTCTTATGTCCATTGTCCATATGTCCATTTATATGTACAGTCCTGGGGTAGACTGAAATGAGTTGAGACTGCCAATCTGTGCCACCTGTCCTTCCGACCACCACCAATCACTCACACATCACACTGATACTAGGCAGGGTGGGTAAAGTGTCTTTCCTAAGGACACAACAACAGAACTTGATCCAAGCAGAAATCGACCTCTAACCATCGCACTGATGGAAAAGTGCTCTAAACACTGAACTACTGCCGCTTTTCAATCATAGCTGGAAATCTCTGCAATTATCTTATGCAATACTGTTTTGAAAAAAATCACAACTGTTAAGTCAGACTGAGTGCTTCACTAAATGTTCTTCCAAGCTTTGAAATAGAAATTCCAACAACTGAATGGAAATGGGCCCAAAAATCTATTCAAAAATGAAAGATGAAGATGAATCTATTTTGTAACGATCCAGTGTATTTGTGCTCGGTTTGGTTTTATAACACTATTGGCTCTGAATATCTGATCAAAGCATAGCCTAGATTGTGCCATAAATACTGCTGCCAATCAATCAGAGGATCTCCATCATGTTTCAAAGAGAATAGATTTGTTTTAACTTTAATGAGGCTAAGTGCTATCGGCTTATCGATCATGTTTATTGATGAAGGCCGATGTGAACGCTGTCATAAAGTGCTCACATAGGAGTCTATATGCCTCCATACAATGTAATTACCAACACAGGGCAGACTATAATACTTGAGTAACTAGTATTAGATCTAGCTGAGTAGAAATCATTGCGTTTTGCCTTGGGCTGTCACTCAGACTGGTGCAGACTCACACAGTGCAGTGCTGCTGTATACTGCTGCCGCTAGATCCAATATGAGGATTAGCTTGGGAGTAAGATGTCTAAATTAGGTCCGTATTGACAACAAGGGAGAGATTTTCTGCCCTGTGGGGAAAATAAGATCAATAATGAAGGTAAAGATATATAAACCTGACCATGAAACTGCATTAAAACAGCAGGGGCCATATATTTGAGATAGCAGATTTTTAATATATGAGAATGGACCTGGTGAGAAGGGTAAATGACATTAGGTGAAATAGTTTGAGGTTTTATTAAGTTGGACACTAGCCAGAGCCAGACAGTTTCTGCTTGATACAATGAGAAGTTTCACCCCAGTCAGTTAAATGGTTGTGCAATGATACTATTTAAAATCTACTGCACTGCATTGTGCTGCATTAGAGCGGCTTGATTCCTGTAATGTTAGAAATACAGGGAGACATTCTGGACTTCAAACTAAGCCTGTCACGATACTTACTATATCGACTTATTGTCAGTGGTACAAGTAGTAAAGTACTGTATTTAAGCAGAATTTTTAAATATCTGTAATTTACTTTTTTACCACTTTTTTACAGTGGATGCTTTTAACTTTTACTTCACTACATTTGAGAGCAGGTATCTGTATTTTCTATTCCACTACATTTTTGAACTGGACTGAAAAAGTAAAAAGTACTTTTCGTATAATTTGAGGGGTTATTTTTACCATTTTCATGGTAACATCCTGACTGAAGTTTGACTTCAAACTTCTGCTTTAAACTAACAAAAATAAATACACAAAATTCATAAGAAAAATTAAGAAATGGATTCGTATTACTTCTGTTGACCAAAATATGTATCATTTTTTTAATCAATATCACTACATTTAACACTTTAATAAAGTAACACTGTATCAAAATCTGTGTGAAATACTTTTTTACTCTTTAAGTACATTTTTAAACAAGTACTTAAATACTTTTACTTAAGTAGATTTTTTCATGTGATACTTTTACTTTTACTTGCAGCTTATGTTTTTAACAAGGTTGTACATTTAGAACTTTTTGGGGGATAATTCTGCTTTATGGTTTGGTTTCAATATTATCGTTTATCATCTATATTTACTTTAGCAATAGATCGCACTTTCAATCTTACAATTTTTGATTATTTACTTAATAATAGATCGCACTTTCAAAATTTGTTATGACAGGTCTTCTTCAAACCTGTATTTAGTTCAGGAATAAATTCAAATTACTAAAATTTTGTACAATTTTTGATTATTTACTTAATAATGGTTTGGCTGTTCTTTGGTGAACTGTGGTCTATGGTCATCTTTAAAAAGTGAATTCCTTTCTTGACTATTTTCATTCAAATCCATCAATAACTTGTGGTGAATTTACCTGACATTATAATGACCTAGTTTAAAATGGTTTAATGTAGTACAACATTACAACTGTGGTAATCATGAGGTTTATTGCAAACTAAAGTCTATATAGACAATAACTTAATAAAAACATATAAACCCAATATCCCCAGGCCCCTTTACTAGAAAGTTACTTCATTCCCATACTACACTTGGACACGTTCCCTTCTTTTTAACAACCCAATCGCTGCAGTCCATCTTTTATGACAGAGCTGTTAGGATTGGTGGCTGCTGTTCCAGGACAGGGCGGAGAGGTTGGCCTTAATCCAGTACCTTGACCCCTCTGTGCAGACCGCAGAATCACACAGAGCAAATGGAAAATGAAGACATCCACACCCACAGAGGAGCCGACAGAACCGCACTGAAACTGTACTGTCCCGAGTCATCGCTTCACTGGAGCACGCAGGGCACAGCCACTCCAGGACAAGCAGCTAAAAGCAAAACAAACACAAGATACGCTGCAGAAAATATATTTATATGACTTGAATTTCTAACTGGACTGTGGTCGTTTTGACTAGTTTGGATGAATAAGTAGTTGGAAATCATTTAAGATTTGTTTTAAGATTTCATGGTTTCATGTTTTTATTTCAAGTTTAATTATCTACCAGCGGATAGGCACAATTTTGATGATTTTTCAACTTTCAGAAGATATAATATTTAGTTTTGAATTGTTAATTGCCATGGGGAAGGTGTTAATGTTACATCATTCTGAAACCCACTCAACTGAAAGATAATTTTGCTGAAAGAAAAAAAAGATGTTTCAGCTGTCACATGGAAGATACTTTCAATTCGTCTTGAAAGAAAAACAAACTTCAAAACCAAAAAGTGAATAAATCAAATTAGTCAACACTACTAAGATCAAGATTGTAATTCTTTGTATTTGGAGCTGGACCAGTGTTTTATTGTTTTATTGCCTGTTGCCTATGTGTCGTATTTTCTGTATATCTGTTTTTTGTAGATTTTTATGTGAAGCACGTTGGACAGCTTAAGTTGTATTTTAAATGTGCCATATGAATAAAACTGAATTGAAGATGTAAAATGATGATTTGAAGTAATATTACCCCATGTCTTTTGCAGTGTACAGTTTCACTTTCACATCTTATGACTATAGACTCTGCACATCTTGATCTTGAAAAGTAGAAAGTAAAAAGTTCAGTAATGCATTTCCTTTGCTTTTTGCTACAGGCCAAAAGCAGCAGCTCCAAAGATGCTGTTTGAGCAGGATCATCTATAACAGGTAAACATCCAACAGCGCAGAATAAGGACGGGGTCTTTCTTAAATAAGACTGTGGTGCTTTAGATCAGAACAAGTGGCTGTGGCTAAAGCGCTAGTAGCAAGAGCCAAAATTACATGAGACGGTAACAGTGGGGATTGTCGCGTTTAAGTTGTACGCACATATCTACAGTGACTAATCGTGTTTATATCAATTCAAAAACGCTAAAAACAACATTGATTTGACCATTTCGATTTCACATACATCACCCAAAGCTTGTTGTTTGAGATTCAGTCACATATTGTAGCTCTATCTATCCTCCACACATCCTCCACTCCTCTGCTCCACACCCAGTTTTTCTTTTACCACTCCTTTGTACTGTCATGCCCTCCAGCGATGCAAGCCAAGTTTTTGATACTTCAAGACCCTCATGAATTCAGTATCTCTCTTGCTAGCAGCACCAACGCATCACATCATTTTTGTATGTAACTCCTGATGCACTTTTTCATCTCAACCGCCGACATGCATTATATAGGCAAACTCACTCAGCTAAGGTAGTTCTATAGGTGCGGAGGTGGGTCCCTAAGATCAACCTGTGTAAATAATAAAATTTTGAGAGCCCGAGATTCAGTTATTTCTAATCGTCAGGTTGGGTCTTTTTTATTCAAGAGGTTCTACATCCAATCCTCCCTAAAATATGTGGTTTGAAGTCGAGTTCATATTCTGGAGAGAGAGAAAATGTTTAATTATTAAACGTCTCTCTCGTTTATGTTATGTAGGGTCACCTCTCCACAGACCTGACCAGTAACTTGACCTGGTGGCGTTACCTGCTTGTCTCCATGGACATAGATAAGTTCCAGACAAAACAATATCACCTCCATGGAGACAAAAAAAAACAAACAAAAAAACTGGTGGACCCTTGGAAAAGTTACGTAGTGCACCTTTACCTTTAACCATTACAAAAGCATATCGCAAGCCAGCGGATCATTGCCGCTCAGCTAAAGCCCTTTTGCCGCGTTGAAGAAGCCTTTTTGCATTTCTCCGATCCAAAACAGAATCTTAATGAGTCTGCCAGCCTCTTTAACAGCAATATCCTCTCTTATAGTTGCTGTATCAATCCCTCTGATGGGTTCAAACAAAGTGCATTACATATAAAAGCTTTTGGTGTAGAGGTGAGGGGAAGACGGCAGACCAACCACGGCGCCGTGTACCCCCGGAGAACACAACCTGCTTATGAAGGCATATACTGGGAAATGTAGAAAATGCCAGATCGGATTTTGATGTTGGTTTTGAAAAGTGCTGCTTCAGAGTTGACATTTACTTCACAGAAATCATAAAAAAGTAGTGAAAGTCATTCTCTGTGTTATTCTATTGACCTTATTATTGGTGTGTGTTAATAGAAAAATAGGGATTATTGTACAGCTATTGCTTTAGGGTTTGGTTATGTATATGCCGTCTCTGTATGCTACTGAATTGTGCCTGTTGGGGATCATAGACTGTATATATAAATGGACATAGCTAACCTGCTAAAAACTGCATTCTAAATAGGGAGTGAGCATGGACGCGCTTCCGGCTCCATCGACGTTGGCTCTAATTCACTTTTTATTGACAAACTGTCGCCCTTCTCTCTGTAACTGCTGCTGCCAGGCTCGTCATTTTAGTATTAAAATGTTCGTATTAACCCGCTCTACATGATCCTGGTATTTTTATTTTGCTATTTTGTCCGTAAATCAAGATATGAACATTAATAAGAGACAAGTCAGGTATCTTCTTTTCCCGAGGTTGCGAGGCTGCTAGTGTTAGCAAAAGGTTTGATTGACAGCATTGCTAAGCGCCTGCTACCTGCTAAACCAGTGGTGCGGGTGGGAAGGGGCGTTACCTTCAACAGCCTTACTCCGGATTGGCTCTTTGGTTGCTATGATGTTTGCTATGATAGTTGCAGTCGGAATTCTAAATATGTAACTCGGCACCAAATTGGCCCATATAACTGCCTCGATGAGCTTCATTTGACTGGAGCCAAACACTATGGATGACGTCACGCTCCCTTAGTCCACTTCTTTATACAGTCTAAGTTGGGGATGACTAAAGTTAGGGTTGGGAATTTGTTGTCTTATTATGGTAAACTGTGTATGTTTTGTCATGTCTTCATTTTGTCTTCATAATTGCTGTGTGTTTTGTTACCAGCCCAGGGACTGACGTGCAATTAGACTTTATGACTATAATCTGGTTGGTGGGTCGATAAAGTAATTCATTAAATGTGGGCTATAACTTTTCTGGGGGTGGTATTTATTTAATAGCAAGCGTTTTTATTGCCCAAATATTTTAACTTGTAAAACATGCATTCTTAAAGTAAGAAGGCTTGCCTCTTCGCAGATCTGACTTCCTTGGTAGCATCTGTGTAATCCCTCAGTCGTCCAGGTATGATCCATAGCGAAGGAAAAATTCAATTCTGTCAACCTGATAAAAGTTTTAGAGCGAAGACGTTTGGTAGCATCAGCATGGGTAGCAATATTTAATGCCACACTGCGAAACATTCCAAGCGATACAGTAACATTTCCATGGAGACAAAAAAGTGGCAGACCCCAGAAAAAAATGACACAGTGTATCTTTTATGTGCGCTGTGAATAATTAAAATCAACAAAACATGAACTGGCAAATAATTACTTTCAGAGTAATTCATTCATTCAAACTGATAAGCCACGGCACAAACAGAGCCTGCCCCACCTCTGTCTCAGCCAATCATTATGCAGCTTCTTCTCTGCTTTATCAATATTGAGCTTGTGTTATAGCGCTCCTCTTCGCCCTCTGAGCAGCAGCGACACAGCTCGTCATCACCTCGTGTCAACACCAGTGTCTATAGGCTCCAGTGAGAATATGTTCACTTGTACAAACTTCTGTTCTTCTCCTATCAGCCATTGCACAACATGTCTCCTCAGGTACAGCCACAAACTAGTACTGTCAATAATGATTTCTATCTCCTTCTGAAGTTGCTTTATATTGACTCAAACATTTGCATAATTATTTCAGGTTAAAAGAGCTTAAAGGTCCTATATTACACAAAACTGACTCCTTTCCTCATAAAACACACGATGATTTAAGCCATGTTATAATGTTATGACATGAGCCTCAAAAACATGCCTGGAGTTGTGTTTTGTTTCATTCACACATGTTTGAGAAATCCTTTATTATTAGTCTATATCTCAAAAACTCAAAATGCTCTGTTCCACCTTGTGATGTCATGAAGCGATAGTTTTCCAGTTAACAGCTCCTTTTACCTTTAGTTCAGTAGCGACTGGAAATTCCAGGGCTGAAATTATCCAAATGATTCTAGTGAAGGTGTGTGGAGTTTAAAAACAGGGTGGAGCACATCTTGTAACAACATGTAAACAACATGTAAACCCACTTTCATTTAGAATGGTTGGATTAGGTTTCTGTCGCCCTCTACTGGGTGCAGCCGGGTATGAAACATGTTGAAACAGCTAATTAGCAGCACGGCTATTGTCAACATGATGGTAACAGAGAGATACTTGGCAGTAAAAGCCGTGATATAAGAATGTTAAAGGTGCACTGTGTAACTTTCGGTCAAATGCATGGAGAAATTCTAGCTTGTTTATGTTCCACATGATGGCATTATTTATCTTCAATCAATTATCAATCAATTTTAGGTGAGCATTTCTGTAGCACATACACAGCAAAGCAATTATATAACCATGGAGACAAGCAGGTGGTGGACCCAAAGAAGTTACATAATGCATCTTTAGACCTCTGTAAGACCAAATACCAAATCATTTCAAATTCATTGCACACACAAAATTTGTTGAGGCAACCCCTGAGGGAAGAAACTAAAATTAGAGGATATCAAGACTAAGGAAATACTTTGAATTTCTGGCTTGTATCTTTAGAGTCGGGGAGTATATAGGATGCCTCTGCCTGGGGTTCTTAATAGCTAAGAGAACTCAATGTGAAACCGTACTTTGCATTCACAGTCGTGTCAAAGCATCAAAGAGCAGACTAAAGTTCTCTCAGCGTGACTTCATCAGCTGCAAATGAAGGAGAAGAGGCGGACATGTTCTTTTCTGAGTCTCCTATAGTGGCTTTAGTGCACCATGTGCTTGTGAGTGGGTATTTATAACGCTGTGAGGACTAAAAGTTGTATACACACTTTCATGCTGGATATTACCTCTTTTATGTGGGCAAAAGTACGGAGGTAAATCCTTTGTTATTAGAACAACAACAAGATTTAAGAGAGGGCTGCACGATGCGATTAGATTTGTGATTTATGTGTGAAAAGTGGGATTCTGCTCAGAATGCACAATGTAAACAACTCCAAGTACAACAATAACTCTCTATAAAAATACAGGACTTTCTAAACGATCTAAATAATTTTGCCATCTTAAATTGCAATTTCAGTTCCATTGCAATTACTCTGGCAGCCCTAATTTAAAGTTCACATGTGGGTTAACGTAGGCTAAGGTTGGGGTTAAGGTTGGGTTAAGGATAGGCAAGTAGTGACTAAGATCAGGGGCACCTCTAACTATAGACAATCCCCACCCAAATTCCATTCTTGCCCTCCCAATCAAACCTGCCACCCACAAATATATACTCTTTTATATTTGCCCACCTAAATTTAGCAAGCTAGAAACGCCCTGGTTAAGGTTAGAATCTGTCTCCAATGTAATGTCCCTGAAAGATCTGTAAACCCAACATGTGTGTGTGGGTGTGTGTGTGCGTGTGGGTGTGTGTATGAGAGTGTGTGTTACATAATAACACCTCACTTAAGCATGTCTCAAGGTTGTGTTCTCCGTGCAGCAGCATATATTGATAAAATATCAATTGCAATATTTAGCATGTGTGCCCTCTATGTCAACAAAAATGTATGAATATTACACGAGACTGACCTTAAAATCAATGATCTCAATAGTCAGGGTCAAGTAAAAATGGCTATAGACAGACTATGAGTAAGCACACACTGGCTGCCCAGGCAGTTTCCCATTGCAGCAGCAAGGAACGACTTAAAGCAGACCTATTATGCAAAAATGATTTTTTAGAGTTTTTAACTGTGTTATAGTTGTTTCCCCTCGCCATTTACTCGCCCAAAGTTGTATTTGGAGTGATTTGTGCATGTTTGAGCAATCTTTAATCGCTTATTTTCAAGTCGCCATATTGCTAATCAATCCCAGTTTTCACCATCCCCACATACGCCCACTGCTCTGTAATAACTTCGTTCTCTAATTATTTTCCCTAATCTGTCATACACGTAGGATTCAGCACTGTTGCCTAGTCATTTTGGTACAAATGAAAAATGTTGTGATGTCGTTTATGGCGACGTCAGCTCCCATTGGGCAGCACAGGAAGTCAGCAGATTTGTTTCTTTTATTAAGTTGTTTTAGATGAATATTGCTATTTAAAATGTCCAAATTATAACTTAAAGATTCACAGGTGTCAGAGATTATAACTATATAGCAGACACAAGAACAATAGGTCCTCTTGATAATAGATAGAAATCATCTTTTCATCTCATCTTTTTCAGCACTGGGATCCCGGATGTCAGTAAGTGATGCAGGGAACACCCAAAGTGGCCAGTCAAATGCGCATGAAAAGATGTTATTAACAAATCATGAAGCAAACAAAACTCACATAGCTCAATCATTTGGCCAGAAAACATAATGGTTCTGATTTTGGCTTTTGCAAAGTTTCTAAAACCTTATTACAACTATTTATTCACTCCTTGGTCACAGGTCACACCCAATGTTTCCATAGCCACAGTGGCCCAGGGGCAGACAGAAAAGTGGCTGCCATTCTACTACAATGGCCTCTTAAATCCCCAGTCACAGACATCATATACTAATTGTTGAGTAGTTCCTATCCACTGCATGGAGCTTATAGCCACAGTACGTATTAAAGTTACATATTGTACCGTTAAACGGGTATTCAGTTTCCACTTGTTTTATTTATGCGTCTACCAACAGCCTGTGCTACAGACTGAACCTGCTCCTCAGCCACTTGTCACAGAGCCGCCACCTCCGAATGCCTGCTGCATCTCTAATGAAAAACATATTTATGCATACGTGCACAAACCGTGAATAATTCTCAGCAAAAACACAGCGCAGACAGATTCTTACAAAACTTACACATCACAGTCGCCGGGCCAACACGCAACGATCAACTTATTTTCAAACGCTTTCATTATTAAAGCTACACTATGTACATTTTCTCATGAAGGGGTCACCACCTGCTCCATGGAGACATTATTGCATTGCCTGGAATGTTCCACAGTGGCACAAACGGAGACGAGCAAGCAAGTGACGCTAGACCAGGCTAAGTTACAGGTCAGATCTGTGGAGAGGCGACCACGCTCACTATAAGAATGCATGAATTTTAGCGATAAAAGCAACTGAGTACATGCGAGATAATAATAGTTAGTGCCGTACTGTGGAACATTCGGGCACCACAGTTAACATCTCCATGGAGAGGAGGAACCAGAGAAAAAAGTTGCATAGTGCATCTTTAAATGTTGGATGTAGCCACACTGTAAATCATGACAAAAGTGCTGAATGATTTTTGCTATAAAATATGAAATAGCTTTGGGTACATGTTGTGCGTGTGAGTTTTGCTGACGCGTAAAGGGACACGGTCGTGCTGGGATACTCACTGGCTTGCATCAGCTGCCCCTGACGTCCGAACACCTGGGAGAACGTGCTATGTCCGCAAGTGAGCGTGTCCTCCATGGCTGTGCAGAAGAACACACCGTATCAGAGAGAGGGACAACACCAGAAGGTCACAATAACCATTTTAAAGTACTTCGTGTGACGCTACTTACCAAAGGTCTCGACTTGGACCGTCCCGATGTCTCTGGCACTAACGCACTAATGCACTATAGCACCTTTCTTCTTACTCTGCCGCGCTAAAAAAAAAAAATAAAAAAAAAAAAAACTGGAGGGGGTGTGACCGCGTGCGCTGCCCGCTTGTCAGCACGTTAGAGAGAAAGTTGTGTGATCCTGGAAGCGCATTTTGGTAGTGCCAGAATAGCGCTGTAGGCTGCCTCTCTGATCTCCAGTTGTAGTCTCCAAGCGCGCTGGCATCAAGGGACTAAGGAGCCGAAGGCGGTGTTGAGCAGGTGAAAGTCAACGCGCTCTCCTCCGTTTCGCGATGCTGTAGTGTAGTGTTCTGATATGATACGAGTGCGTGTGTCCTCTTTTCTCTCCTCCCTCTTTCTCTCCCTCTCTACCTCCTCGCCCCCTCCCGTGAACGCGGTCCGTGTTTGCAGTAGTGTAGGCTACATCAGCAGTTACATCTTTGGCTCGCTCAGATTAACCGTGCGTAACTCTCCTCGGTACGGTACCACACCCCGATGCAAATCACAGCAGCCATTCATCTTCAAGAGCCCAGGACGCCGCTGCTACGGGGCGCCGGGAAAGTATGGTGCTTTATTTTAGCGCGGAGGGGAAAATAACAAAGAAAAAAAAAAAAAAGATAAAGTGAAAAGTTGAGCTGGAGCAGAGAGTGGTTTCATGCTGCTAACTCGAGAAGAAAAAGTTGTTCACTGTGAATAAAAATTGGAGATGAAAATAGTCACAGAAGAAACAACAGTTATTTTTTTGGAGGTAGTATCGGTGAAACCAAACCAAATGCAACAACTACAAGGGACCACATGCCACTCCTTTAAAAAGCAGGAGCTGCCCTGGGGCCAACCGAACAATCTGCCTGCCAATCTACACCAGCCACTCACCAGTCACTCACACCACATTCATATAGGCGAGGTGGGTGAAATGTCTTGCCCAAGGACACAACAACATTGTTATTTTTTGCTAATCAGTGTTTAATTAATTGACTTTTATTGAACTTTGTGACTTGTCTTTTACGTACGCTTTTTTTGACCTATTGTATATGTGGCTAGAAATGTATAGTACCAGTTAAATGGAAATCAGTTGCAGAATTATGTGTTATTTTTGGTGCTATTCATGACTAATTGTAACATGATTAATGACTGAGCTAACTGACTAATTAAATTAACTAACTGACTATACTGGTTGGACCGCCTCACACTGACAGCTGTTTGTGATTTGTCTTTTTGTTAAACAGCAAACCTTGTGAACCTGGACTGAGCCTATGTCATTTTTACCGCAACACCCACAACACAAAGCAGAGTCATATCAAAAAGGGGTGGATCGGTTACATAGGCAAGGCGGATGAAGTGTCTTGCCTAAGGACACAACACCAGAACTTGGTCCAAGCGGGAATCGATCATGTCCAGACCCTTCTCCAGATTTTGGCCTGCAAACTTTGAGCACAAAGACAAATGATTATTCTACTTAAATACATTTATACTAATATAGACATGTGGAACCAAAGGCAAGTTCTCAATGAATAACTATTACGTGTTTGATGAATATTAAACAAATGACTTGAAACACAGTGACATAAAATCACATGATTTCGCATGTTACTAAACACCTCTCCGAGTATTGAATACACATTATCTTTTGTGCTGTGGTTGTCATGACGACCCCTCTGGAGACACAAACACTTTTGGACAGTGGCTCAGGTCCTCTCCACACCCTGTAATATCAGCCCTCTGCTCCTGCTCTGTGTTTAACGGCTCATTTCCTCTGAAGCACAACAACAACGGTGTGAGTTTTACAGGAAGTACATCTCCTCTCAGCAGACATCCTCACAACACTGGCCCAACACTATTCTGCCACTGCTGTTACCGCCACTGCTGGGAAAGAAAGAAAAGAGACGGGCACTGGGACTGTTAAATATGGGGTCCGACTGTTTTGAGATCTAAAGGCTGAAACAGGAACTTTGTCTGAACATCCTGGTAAATTATAGACTTATATCAGGGGACTGTTTCAAATGTCAGTGCGTGTACCTGTTCCTCCAGCAAAATTGATTTTTAACAATAGTAATGAAGTTTATTGATGCAACCATTCCTTCCTCAGCTTGGGTACTAACTGATGCTTTTTGATAATAATGTTAACAATGCATTGGATTTATATAGCGCCTTTCAAGACACCCAAAGTGCTTAAAATTGCATTAGTCATTCACCCCAGTGGTGGGAAGCTACGATTACCCACAGCTGCTCTGGGGTAGGCAGCAAATGGCAAAGCAAATTTATTTGTACAGCACAATTCATACACAAAGTAATTCAAAGTGCTTTACAGAATAAAAAAAGACATTATAATCATCATAAAATCTGCACCATCGCCCCCTCTGACCACCACCAACGCACACACACAAGCACCAAACTCATACAAGGCAATATGGGCAAAGGGTCTTGCTTAAGGACACGGCAACAGTTTCTGCCACCCCAATGCGGCACCTGGCATTCCATGAGGTCTCCCATCCAAATATTAACCACGCCCAGTCTCGCTTAGCTTCAGAGATCTAACAAAAAGGTGTTTTCATCACTTCTGGCCTTGATAACGATATCATTTTCATCTACTGAATGTGTGTGTAATAGCAGCAGCGCGAGTAGCAGGTTGTAACGGCAAACTCAACACTGCACTTACTAAACTTTTAACTGGTTTCTTGCAGTTTTATTTAAATGTACTTTCGCATTTGACATTTACCAGTGCTTCTTCAGGTAAGGCGAACAAAAAGTGACATTTCTTGAATAATAATAAAGATTCACGGTACTTTTAACCTCAGAGTTACCTGGCTCCTCATACAAATGTCTGCTCCATCATAGACTTTAATGGTATTCTCTTTGAAAGGAAGTCAGGGCACAGAGGGTATATGAGGGAGACGGCGCAAAATGAATAATATAGGCAGGATGTGATAGCAGCAGTAGTAAATGCTAGTCAGTGTGGAGCTACGCTAAACACTCACTGTCGCTATGGAGATGTTATTCGTTTGCCTGGAATGTTCCGTAGTGTGGCATAAACTTTTCTGTCTTCGAGGAGACAACCAGATGATGCAAGTTACGTGTCAGATCTGTAGAGAGGTGAGCCTGCGTGTTTTTCAAGGGTTTCGTTTGAAGCAGTAAGCCTGGAAGATCAGTTTAATGCCATACCGTGGACAATTCCAGGAAAAGCAGTAACACATCCATGGAGAAGAATAGGTGGCGGAAATTCCACCAGAAACATTACATAGTGCAGCTTTAATATGTGCTAAAGATAAAAGTGAATGGGCCCCCGCAGAACTGTCCCGTGAGCTTACAACTATTTTACCAGCCACCCACAACAAACACAATGGTGAGGTCCCTTCATATGTGTTATGGTCCTACCGCTGAGCCACACGGAGGCACAGGCAAAATGTGATAAGCGACAAGCAGCAGTTTACCTCTCCTCGTAACTTGGCTTTCTGTATATTTATTTTCAAAGCCGGGCCTATAGCTGCGCTCAATCTCGTTTTTTATGAATGGTGGCTGGCCTGTGCAGTGCAATCAGGAGAGAGTGTAGAGATTTTCCAGCGCAGCACTCCTTAGCCCGTCCTCTGTCTCCACACACGCCACAGTGAGGTCATAAAACACACGATGGCACCAGAGAATAAACAAGCCCTGTCCACTGCATGAAGAGAGGGGCTTTGGAGCTAAACCAACGAGCACTTTCGGTTTCATGCATAATATTCAGTGAGCACCATAACACTGTATATAGATATATATGGAGTCTATGGTCAGCACTGTAGCTAGAAATAAAAAATGTGACTTGACTTTCTTTAGCGCGCAGAGTAATAAAATACAGCAAGCAAAAACTTGACGACTTGACTAAAGTGCATCCATAAATACACTACACAAGTTGCAGAGGTAGAACTACGGCTACTAATGAATACTTTAAAATCTGCTGCATAATCAACATTTTAGATACACAACTGAAAAGTACTTGTACTCGGGTAATTTCAGTAGATCCTTTTTACAATCAAACAATAGTAGTGTTGTATTTTTTCTGCTGTCACATTTCACTATAGCTATTGTGTCATGTGACTGCGCAAATAACCCAGTATAATGGTAAATGGTCACATTTTTATATAGCGCTTTTCCACCTTCAAGGCACTCTTTACATCAAGGAACCACTCATAAACCACCATTCATACACCAGTGTACACACAACCTGGGGGCGAGGCGGGTTAAGTGTCTTGCCCAAGGACACAACGACACCATTTATCTGTGAGAGCTTAGTCCCCCAAGATTACTGGAAGTCTATGCTAAATTGAAGTATTTAAAGTGAGGGAATAAGATGTCATTTTTAATTGCTATAATGTATTTTGTATTGATTATCCTACTGTTTATTAATAGAGTTTTCAACCCTTGATATTTTGTTAAATAGCAGGTAGGAGAAAAATGTTTGCATCACCACCAAATAAAGGTTACTACAGAAAAAGGCTTGTGAACCACCTGTCTCACCTCATCTAGCAGTGTCACCCATAGTAACAGTAACGGTAGTAGTTGCATTGTAGTAATTATCATAATGCAAAAGTACTTATTTGTACTAAGCCTATACACTACTGTCACTTTATTCACAGGCCACACCTGAAACAACACACAGATTCAATAGTTTCCTGAAATATGGCCTGTCCCTTTAAGAACATGTTATTCAAGTTTGATCCCACATCGCAGGTGGGGGGTGATTGATGAGCTCCGGACTGAAATACTGAAATAGGGTCGACCTTGAGAGCGCACGTCCCACTAGTGAAGCCCTAACGTCCGGTCAGAGCAGGGGGCTAAAAACTCCATTTAAAATCAAGTACAAGAGACGCGGCGAGGATACACTGTGGACAACCTCTGCTGTGTGAACGTCTGTGGGTCATGTGGTTTGAGATGAAAAGGATACAGCTCTATTTGGCAGCTCAGGGGAACAACAGAAAGTGTGTATTCAAATCAGGATACTAGTGTATTTTAGCTTAGCAGTGGCAAGGCAATTTGTAAGGATTTTAGGCCAGATAAATGGTCACGGTAAATAGCACTTTTCAACCTTCAAGACACTCAAAGCGCTTTACATGAAGGAACCACTCACCCATTCACACACACATTCAAACACCAGTGTACGCAGACACTAGGGGTGAGGTGGGTTAACCCTGGAGAACCCATGAGGTCAAATTTGGCTGCAGTTAATTGCTGCTACCCAAAATGAACGAACAAAAAAATATGTCAAATTTAACTTCAAAAGCCCAGAGTGCCACTTCTGGCCTCTGCATAGAGACACCTAGTGGATGAATACTGAACTAAAATGAGCCAGAGCGGTAGTGATTTTGGCCTTGTGTTCTTGTTTCCATTGGCCAAAGTGTGTTTGTACATTTGAAATTCAGTTCTAACATGCAACAAATAAAGCAAAAAAGAACATTGTCTCATGTCTCATTGTATCTGTGTGGTTGACTGATTATTTCACTAAATTTAAAATAGTTTGTTGTTGTGTTTGTTATTGTGATTCTTTGAAATGATACGCCTAAAGCCCAATGGGTCAAATTTGGCCCTGATCCTAAATTAGGGAATAAAGGGTTAAAATTGAAAAAGTGGCTATTTCAGTGTTGGGTGAACTTATAGCAGTAATTTAATGCATTGTTCATAATTTTCCAAAGAAGAAAAGGGTTCTTGGTTTCTCCAGGGTTAAGTGTTTTGCCCAAGGAGACAAAAACAGTAGGGAGGTCGAATCACACTGCCAACCTGACCGCTCGACCAATGATGTTTATGTCCCAACCGCCAACTTTCAGCTCATTGGACAAACGCTCTACCAACTGAGCTACTGTCGCCCCAGATGCCTTTCCTGTCACAACAAGCCCCTAGTAACCTTCAGGATAACCATGACTAGTAAATGTCCCAAACACGGTGGTGGCGTGTCTGGTACTACTGGTCCCAAACTGTAGCCACATCTACCCTGGAGGTAACTAACAAAAACATGGCTGCCAATCAGCCCAACTGTCTCACCCACACACCACAACCATAATAAAGCAACATCTGTGAAGTTTCTTGCCTAAGGACACAACAACAGATTTAGTCTGTCTGTAACAACAAGCTAGTATTGTATCACAGATGTAAAAATGAAGAATGGAATAAAATACACACAAGTTATCACAAGAATATAGGCTGATTATGCTGATTATAACCAGCCAAATTCACATTGAAAATTGTAAAACACTGGTGTATGAATGTGTGTGTGAATGGGTGAGTGGTTCCTTGATGTGAAGTGCTTTGTAGAGAGCCCTGAAGGTGGAAAAGCGCTATATAAAAATGTGACCATTTACCACTCATCAGGTATTTTCTTTCTGCAGCCTCCCAACTGCACAGCTTAAAGGATTTACATTAATACAACTATTAAATGCTGCAAAAGGGATGTTCAGAAGTGGCAGTTTGTATTGAAATGGCAGTTTGTATCAGTGATGGGAGCTGTGCTGAAGAACACGGTCCTTCAGTGACTCACAGGCTCTGCTTTGAATGTCATTATGCCATCATCACACATTTATTACACTCAAATGGGCTCATCGTCCTTTAACTACAAAAGGGAGGTTTTAAATGATCAGATCTGCATTGTCAAAGTCTTAAAATAATGATCAAAATGAGACGCTAGATTCTGATGTTATCATCATGCCCCGAAGGTGAAATAAGTTTGATGGGGCTCACGTGAACTGGCCTATAAAGTTGGATTGGATTAGGTGTCATTTTTACAATATGATTTATGGATCAATATTTTTGGTATGACCCTCAACAAAGCACATAATGGACCCTGAGGCGGCAGAGATTGTATTATAAGAAGCAGGGTCTACCAATGACCTTGACTTGACCTTAACGCTCTATTCTCAAAAAAATAGGCTAATGGTGGTTTTGAGGTTCTAAGATGATGTCATACTCCCTCATGTTCGTCATTTGTGACATGTATATTCACAAATGACGAGCATGATCATTTCTACCGGTGACTAGACCCTAGAACCTGCTAAATTATATAAAAAAAATATCCCCATTTGAATGCTATGAATTTTAGCTGCCCCCCATCTGTATTAAATATTATTGGCCTATAGAATGTTATGTCATCTGAAACCCAGCAATAGAGCAATGATGTACAATCTCTTACATTATTCTTTTTTACAGTGTAGGTATCATTTAAGAAATACAAAGATCTTTTTTCCTGTGATTCCATTTTAAGGGTCACAGTTCAAATGAAAGGCAATGGTTCTCCATGGGTTTTAAAGAGATGAAAAGTTAGCACTATTGCCACAGCGATTAACAATTTAAACAAAAAACGTATGTCCTTTGAATTGTCCAAAGTCCTGTAAACTGGAAGATGAACCCCATGAATACATTACTATAGGGTTATTTATTTAAAATGTCTGCAATCGAACAAACAGCCTTCAAAGACTTCACATCTCCAAATACCATGATTTCAATAAAATAAGAACGTATTAAGTTACAAATCAAATTGCTCACAGGTTTACACAATCTGAAAAAAGTTTTATTATGTCAATTACAGCCACATCTCCCTTGAGGTCATTGAGAATTTGTCTTGTTCATCTTTGATACATTTTGATTCTGAAAAGCTTAAGAGTCTCTGCTGGGATTACACAAATGTTCTGTGGACTTTCCATGCAACACGTTAATGTCAGACAAAAGGGTATGGACAGGAAAAACAGTTTGAGATTCAAAAATATATCACCGTATTATAAAATAATCAAACAAATACTGCTTCTTTCAACACCCTACTGCCACATTCTGTAATAAATGGCAAACGGTATTTTCTAGCCTGACCAGTCGAACTTTTTAAGATTTAGAAACATGTCCAATATAGAGGCCTTCACAGCCGAATCTCTCCTTCAGCCAATCGCACTGAACCAGAATAGACTTCTATTTATGTTATTGCTTAGTGTCTGTAGTGAGTTGCATGTTTTGCAAGTTGCATTAGTTTCTACTTAAAATGAAGCAATTTAATGTGATCCTTAAGTGGGCAAAAATAATTGTTTGTGCACAAAATACTAAAAAAGAGATTGAGTGGCCAGGCTAGGTTCTTCCACATCTCATGGAGTTGGACAACTATTACATGTTGTCAGAAGGCATAAGGAGTCGTTTGGGATAATTTGCACAAATTGGTGCAAAATACAGAGTCTGCTAACTTCCACAGACCAGGATACATTCCTCTTTTGTTTAATGAAGCCAATTAAAATGATCGGGTGACACATTTTGGCAGATTGTTTTAAAGTGCTGTAAAACACAGGGCAAGGTGAGGGACTTTTAAATTGTTTTGTCGAGACAAACTCCACTAATGGGAATAATACTTCCCATTATTCTACAACTGAATCAGCTGTCAAACTACGGTGAGTCAGAGCTACAGACGACCAGTATGAACTAAAGGAGCACACAGCACCCACATCATTCACCCTCGCACTAATGTACAGTGTTCCTGAGGACCAATTATTGCAGTAAACTACTGCCATTTACAAGTTTGTTTGCCAAACAAAATTCAGTATCATCATCTAGAATAAAATAACTACAGAGAATTAAATCAGAACATTATTATTTATACTGTAAATAATTGTACAAACTGAAGTGTCGAGAAGAAGACATAGAAAAAAAAACAAACGCTTGATCTAGTGTACAGTCTACTTCGCACATGCATTTTTAAGAGACATCCGGAAATATCGGAAAATCTAAACAATCAAATAGGAAAATACAGAATACAGAATAGGATTCCCTAATTCTAAATAATACATGATTGCCATTTGCAATAGATCAGCTTTCAAACATAATAGAGCCCTAGTATTACTGTTTTGGGTCCAGTAATGACACAAATTGTATATATTAAGAATCCATTGTCATTTACACGTAATTTTTCTATTTTTTTGCAGGCTGGCTATAAAAACAAGGCTCAGTTCGATTCAGGAGATAACTGGAAGATGCAGAGCGATCCCTCCCTTAAATCCAACAAGGCAGTAGAGTTCAACTTCACTTTGCTTCAAGTGAATGAGGCCACAGCTGCCCCCCCTCTGCTGTCAGGGTCAGTCCAGACCTTTGACAGAGAAGCAGCACCAAACTCCAAAAGAATGCATCCGTATGGCTCTCATTTCACTGGCACCTCCTGGAAAAGACAAGATTTACACATTTAGAACATTAGGGTGTGACTGACAAAGAGGCTATAGTTATGTGTAGCTTTTCAATGCATTATCAAACTTAAAAATCTTTAATATTTATGACGCATCAACTACAATTGTTTATATGTTAACATGGAAGTTAAAATGGAACTAATTGACAGTAATTTTGCAGTCAAGTTTGAAATTATACATAACAGATGCATTGATGGCAGACACTAATCAATGCTAATTACTGTCTAAACTTGATAAAACAGAGAAACCTTTTAAACTGTCACGATGCTGACCCATTACCAATTAAATGCGTTTCTCTCAGTCTAATTAGTCTCAAAATGCTCTTCCAACTGGCATCTGCTTTTTGGCGTTACTTTGAATTAGCACTTATTTTTCATTATCAGTACGTTATTATGATTAAATGTGGAACTATAATATGAGCTTATTGCTGCGCCAAATGATTTAAGCTTCATAATTTTTTGGCAACTGTAACTGCATCTTATCAAGGCCAACCCAGAAGTACAACTTTCACCAAATAGAGGCATAAATAAAGTGTATAAATAAAAATGTGGGCATCTCACCTGAGTGTCTTTAAGCTCCTCGCTGGCTTGCTCCTCAGCCTGTCCCGGAGCAGACGAGGCTGTGGCCTGAGAGCTGCGGGTGATGGGACCTCCTGTTCGGTTTCGTAGAGAGAACCGCTCCTTTTTCATTGGAGGGGACTTGGGCTCGGCTGGTTTCTTGGGCGCTGCCTCTTTGCCTTTGGGATGAGTCTTGGGTTTTGGTGTGGGGTCAGCAGGGGGGGCGGAGGGTGCTGAGGAGGCAGGAGGCACAGATTGAGGTGAGCCTTTTTTTGCCTTCTTTGGGGCGGGTGGTTTGGACTCGGGGAAGGAGGCAGGTCTCTTGGGTCTTCCTGGTCCTCCTTTGGCTTTGATGGGCTGAGGGGGCTCTGGTTCGGCCGCTCCGGAGCTGCGTGCCCTGGTCTTACCCAGCGGTTTGGTCTCGGCCTCAGTGTGAGCCGGCTCTGGGTCTGTGGTCTTCTTTCTAAGGCTCATGCTCTTGTCGGTCATGGGGGCCGGCTCCTTCTTCACCTCCGCTGCTGCCTTCTTGCCCTTCTTGCCCGCAGGCTTCATGGGGCAGCTCATACAGTGCTTGGAGAGGCTGGCAGCATAAGTGAACTCGCGGCTGCAGTGAGGGCAGATGTTGGCACTGGGAGAGACCTGCTCTTCCTCAGTTTTCACAGGAGAGGTCTTTGAGTTTGTGGCAGATTTATTTTTCTGTGATATGGCCTTTTGGACCAGCTGGTTCTTCTTCTTGCTCAGAGCACTCATTTTCATTTTACCAGTTTCTATGTTGAAGTTGAGTCTTTTTGGCTGACCCATCCTCCTGAATGCCCCCTGACCTGCTGTGGCTGCTGTGGGCGACACCACTCCATTTGGAGACTTGACAATCTGCTTAAGGGGTATTGGGTTCTTCTTGGGAGTGTAGCGCTTCTTATCACTAGCATTAGCACAGGCCAGTATGTGTTGGTGCAGCTCGGGCATGTTGTCAAAGCTGTTACCACATTTGGTGCAGCGGATGGCAGTGCTGAAGGTCTGGGGGATATTGTGAGTGGTAAAATTTGTCGCTGATGCTACAGAGGCGTGAGAGCGGCTGTGATAGGGGAAAGGTGGAGGTTTGAAACTGGGGTAGTGCTGGTTAATGCCCAATCGGACATCAGGCCCTTTAGGCTTCCCTCCCTCCGAAGCCATGATCTTTATTGTAGTGTACAGCTCTTCGTTGGGGTCCTCCGCCTCCTCTTGTGAGTGATTCCCGTTCATATCCTTCTCCTCGTTCTCCAACTCATTCTTTGTAGGTACTTCCTCTGCGTGCTCTTTTGCTGGTGTGGAAGGACTGCTCTCGTCTTTGGCTCTGGTTGGATCGGTGTAGTTCTGTGGCCGGAGCTTACCACTTTCTACAGTAGTGTGTGTGCATGTCATTTTGGGATGGAGATCTTGCTGATGCTGCTCGAGATTGCAAAGAAACGCAAACTCCTTCGAACAAACGGAGCAGACATAAATGGTACCGACCCCGTGTAGCGTGGACCGGTGCTCAAGGAGTCCCGGGCCGTCTGTGAAAAGCTGAACACAAAACTCACATTTGAACGGCCACTCCTCTGCGTGTACAGCAATGTGTCCTGAAAGCTCTTTAATCGAGTCAAACGGTTCTTCGCAAACATTACACACAAAAGTCTTACAGTATTCCAAGTCATTTTCCTCCTCAGCAGTTTTATCGGAGTCAGCATTAGCGTTGTCTTTATCCTCTGGGACATGGTTTGAAACTGGATTCTCGTCTATACCGTTTTGTGACTCTTCTTTAATTTGAATGTGTTCGGGAATTGTTACCTTTGGAGAGGGCACTTTGGGGGACACGGGAGCAGGAGAGGACACAGAAGATTCTTTAGGTGACGAATCTGCATTATCCAAATTTGGAGATTTCTCTTCTACAGTCTCCATATTACTTTCTATTTTTCCATTTAGCAAACTGGCTGTAGTTTCAACAGCAGTAGAAGCATCTTGTGTGGTGGGAGTGGTGGGCTCATGATCCTTGGAAACATTTGGCGAGCTGGGAGAACTTTTTAATGCTTCTTCTTGGAGGCCATTTTCATTTTCTGGTCTCTTAGTGTCTTCTTCGCTTTTTTCGTTCTCTGCTGACATGACAATTTCCGCATCATTTTGTTCTGATCTTGGTGACATTTTTGGTGAGAGCACGGGGAGCGGTCTCATTTCGGTCGACTCTGAAGGCTGCGACAGGGGCGAGCTAGGCATGGAAGGCGGGGAGGGGATTGTGGGTAGGACGGGTGGGGGCGGG
>KN472595.1:27633-50734 GCA_000787095.1 Periophthalmodon schlosseri
CGGGGTTGGTGATGTCACACTGTCGCATGCGGGAGAAGCCGGGTTCAGCGTTACGGGGGTCAAAGATGGCGGCGACGGGTGGGCGCTGTCCGATGTTACATTTGGAGAGCGAGAGGGCATTATATTGGCTAAGGCAGATGGGCTCTCCTCTCCGGACAATGGAAGACCTACGTATTCGTTCATGAGCACTTTTTCTAGCATGCTGGTGTTTGGTTTTCGCTTTTTGACTAGCGGCTGAGGACCCGGGCTTCCCTTTAATTCAGGCTCAATGCTGTTTTTACGATGACAACTTAAATCTAGAGCGCCATCTCCAACAACTTTAATACCACTATCACTTTTTCGAGTGTATGAATTTGACAGGTCTAATGGCTGCTGATTACAGGTATTACCACCACTATTAGAAGATGAATGCCCTTGAGTGGTATTTTCAAGGGGTTCTCCCTCTTTTCTATCATTCATACTGCAAGGTAGTTGTGACACACTCTGGCTTTCTAACTTTGGCACCTTTAGCAAATACGGATTAAAAACTTCTGATTTTTCAACTTTACCGGGAGGGCTAACCTGCGGAGACGCGGGGGGAGAAGCGGTTCGTCTTTTAAACCTACCTGAAGTCCCTTGTATGGGGGTGACTGAGGCTAGTCTATGGCTTTCAGTTAAGAGGGCGATGGTGGACTTTTGCATGTCCTGTGTCTGAAGTAGTTGTTTTAGCTTAGGGGAAAGGTAGACAGTTTTTTCACGCTGAAAGGAGGATGTGTCTTGTTGGAACAACCCTCCGACTAACAAGCTAGATGAGGAAGACGAAGACGAAGAAGATGGCGGACAAACTGTTAATGATTGAGTTTCTGTCTCTACTTTAAGATTTGGGACAAGTGGAGGTGTAGAAGTCCTCCTTTTTCCTGTACTTTGCCCGAGATTAGAAACTTGCTTTGTTGTGCTCAATCTAGGCTCTACCTTTAGTGTCTGAGTAAGCTGACTTGGACTGATTATAACAGTGTCAAGACCAAAAAGAGCAGCAGATCTAGAATCCACTTCAATCACATCACAACCACTGGCTGCACTGGTTGAGACAATTTTACCATCAATATAGTAGTTCAAATTATCAGATATGTTTTTGGATATATCAACAGCATAGTCATCCCTGTCAGTCTCATCCTCTGTATCTGCACTTGGCAAATAGACCGGAGGTGGGCTAGCACTTGGCGACTCATCAGGGAGTTGTTGCGCTTCTTGAAGTAGCATTCCTTTCCTTCGCACCCCTTTTGGTAATAAATGCCGTTCGTGTATTCTGCGTTGGTGTCTTCGCATATTGGTGTGTGTGCCAAATGCTTTGTTACAATACTTGCACGGATGCAGCTCTTTTGACTCCCCGTTTTCATCCATAACAAACGGCCGATCCGCGATGACCTCTTTTTTCTGCATGTCCATGTTGTGCATAACAGCCCCTGTGAGTTGTGTTCCTATGGCTGTGTAGTGACTAGTCAAGTTTGTAAAATCAGCACTTGATGCATTTGTTTGTGCTACATTGCTCAATAGATTTGGAGTTCCAGCCAAAGACCCAGTTTTTTTCTTAAACCCGTTTTCATGTCTCCTCTCGTGTCTTCGCCGCCCTACCTGTGAGCTAAATGCCTTGCTGCAGTACCTACACTTGAACACTTGGGGGGGCTGGTTGGAGGTGGCGTGGATGTGTAGGTGCCTCTCCAGTCCTTGCTTGGTAGAAAAATGGCGTTCACATTGATGGCAGGGATATGAGCCCTGGGAGTCCCCCTCAAGGTCAGGGTCATAATCAGGATCTATGTCTGCGTTGTGCCCTGAATGAGTTGACTCAGTGTTAAACGAATGGCTTTCTTTATTGGTGTCAGCGCTGGTCACGGACTGGCGAGGTTGCCCCTGCACAAATGAATACTGAGCATCTTTCTGTTGGACGTCTTCCTCTAATTCATCATCATCTTCCTCCATTTGTTCCTCTTCCTCCTTCCGTCCATTTCCTCTGTCTGACATGACTCTCTCCACTTCCCCGTAGTTCATGCTTGCAATGGCATTAGCTTCCTGTATTTCTACAGAGGGCCTCTGATCCTCCTCAGTGACACCTACAAAACACAAAAGAGAGTACATTTAGTTCAAAACTAAAAACTGTACATACAATGGCATAAAATGTGTCCTGACTAAGCATATAATATACCTTCATCCCCATCCCACATCTCCTTGGCACTAGGCTTAGTTGTGCTCGTTTTGTTGAATCCACCCAAACCAGCCGGGCTGGCTCTCTCAAGCAGCTTTCTTCTGGCTGCAAGTCAAATACACATCACTTAGAATCAGGCAGGAAAACAAACATACAGGGCAAAGTACATAAGTATTTTGGTGAAACAGGAACATTTAAAACAAGTACAAAGGATGCTCCAAGTGCTTCTTAAAATACTCCAGCTTATTGGACACTTCTATAGTTTATTACTGTAAAGAGGAATTTTAACTAAGGTTGTGCGGCTACAGGATTTGTTCTACAGAGAAATTTTATATAAAATGATGACAAATACAGGGTCTCCAAAGGCCAGTCTGATAAATAGGACACTATTTTGGGTGTGTAAGCCTCAGGCTCAAGAGGCTTCCCTGGCACCTCATCATCGGTGGAGTGTGTCAACAAGGTCATCTGACCTGGCCTACAAAGTCCAATTCATACCAGGGAGCACCACTCAGCAACACACAATACAAATGTAAACTAAGGTGTTAAGGGAACAATTACATGTAGGGCTGCTAAAATGAGTATTTACAGTAATCAGATAATGAAAAAGTTTGATTACATCATTCTGCATACAGGGTACATAAAGAAGAAACTTTTAGGTTTGATTGTCACAATAAAATGTTAAAGACATTTTAACAATGCATTGCTTGTATCAGTGTGCTTCTCCCATATTAAAAAGTCTGGTAATTTAGTCTGAATATAATAACTTTCTGAACAGTAAAAAACTGTTACAATTAAACTACTAAACTACTAATACACAACTTTTCATAGCCTTAAAAATAGGCTACATCATAGCACATAGAAGGTCTTGACTTTCACATCCGTATATGTTTATTCGACACTCTGTTGAATATTGCCTACTAACTGAACAAAATACTGCGAAGTACTAGGTTAGGCCTACTTGTTTTGGATGCAAGTTAGCTACAGGCAGGTACACAGGTATGCTATCTAATCCTATCCAGCAAAGATGATTTTGAACATAGGAGATTTACATTCAGTTACTATCAAAATGTAGTTTTATGCAGACAGTAAAACCTTAGTTTGCTGTAGAGAAATAGAGTTTAGAGGCCTTTAAAATGCCATCAGTTTTTTCCAAGGCAACACCATGTCCAAAGTTCATGGTGAAAAAGGTTAACCTGTTTATTACATGCTGCGTCCTGACGCATCTGTAACTATTCATTTAATACATGTTATTTTGATGTTTGACGACTCTTGTATATTATTTTCATCCTTAGTTACCATTATAGTTATTGTTATTTAACCACATTTTGGGCTGTTATAACGCCATGTTTTCCTGTAGATTTTGATCAAATACGGATAATCTGACAATAATAAGTGCGTTATAAACTGTTTATCGTTTCTTTTGAGTCAAACAGCCAACATTAGCCCGAGATGTCCGAGGTACGTGCAGCAGACCTAGCCTCGTAGCCTAATGCTAAGCCTTATCAAGTCTGACAACTCGATAGACAGCTTTACGCGGAAGAAAACACTACTTTACTGGGTCGTATTCGTTTATAAACTGTATATTACACCTACGATAACGATTTAAACGGAGTGTTGTGCCGTAAATACGCTCGAGTTGCCCAGAAAGTGTAAAAAAAGACACTTGGCTAGTCGGCTAACATGCTAGGCCATCATCTAACATACACAGGCTCGCGCATAAGGATGGCTTTTCATGCTTTGGGAACTCAAGGAAGGTCACATCCTCGACAACTCCTTTGGCATAGGAGGAGGAAAATGTACTTCAGAGTTGTTTACGTACGTGGTTAGCCCTGGTACGTAAAATCAATATGTATCACACGCAGATGAACGCTCACGATGCTATATATCCACGTAGCGATGACTTTAGTGACGAGTAACAAAGTCGAGAGTAGGCAGCAGCACATCGCAACATTAGCCTCCACTACTAGCCTTCCTACACTCGCTAGCACCGTGTAACTTCGACCAAGCGACAAAGAAATAAGCCTAGCCCGCATTTAGCCACAGTTTCAGGTAAACATAAAGCAACATAATGGTCGAAAGTAAGCCCAGATGTCATAATAGTTGAAGGGCAGGCCTCACCTCGCTTCGCTCTGGGTGAATTTTTCCTGTTGGCTCTTTCTTCCTCTAGTGCAGCTGTTACCTCGGGGTTGTCTTGCACACTGTACCACACCAGCAGCTCCTCGCCTGGCCCTATAGGCTGCAACAATGAGACAAGAGGAGGAGGTCGGCCACCAATCACACGCGGCTTTGCTCAGAGGCAGGCACGATATTTGGGACACGGTGCATCTCATCTGTCTTCGGGGGGGCGAAGGATTTGACAGTTTCGCCCTAATCTGCAAGAGGCAGTCTACAACCCCATCCCAGTGTTGTATGGTGATAATAACAGCAGCTCAGATCTGGTGGGAGTTAAACTACTGATAAAACTTTATACTGTTAGGTTTTTTTTTTTATTACACATGCTTAATAAAGGTCCTATATTACACAGACTTGACTCTTGTGAGGTTTAAGCCATGTAAGAATGTTGTTACCTCATCAAAAACATATTTCTTTCACGCATGTTTGAGTAACCCTTTATTATTAGTCTGTCTACGTCTCCAAAGCTCAAAATGCTCTGTTCCACCTTGTGATGTCATGAAGCGGTAGTTTTCAAGTTAACAGTCACCTTTTACCTTTAGTTCAGTAGAGATGGGTAATTCCAGGGTTGAAATCATCTAAATGATTCTAGTGAAGGTGTATGTAGTTTAAAACACAGTGAAGTACTTCCTGTATTACCACATAAGATGACAAGGTGGAACAGAGTGTTTTCTGTTTGAGAGAAATAAGATGACAGGTGGAACAGAGTGTTTTCTGTTTGAGAGAAGAACTCAACCTGAATATGCAGGATTTGTGTGTTAAACGTGTGAATGAAACAAAACACAACTCTGGGTATGTTTTTGATGTGGAAACCACATTATAACAGAGATCAGAAAATATATGGGCTTTTTAATAGTTCATTATTTAATGGTAGGTCTGCCCCAGAATATATGACATCACTTTATATAAAAGGTGAAGTTCCCCTGTCCATTACCCAACTACCCCATTGTTCTACAGTGTTGATTTCCTGCAACTTTTTGTGCGCTCTTGCACAAACACCACATCAAAATTGGTACTGCAAACCAGAACCAAACCAGGACAAGTGTGAACGCATCCTAAGTTACTGTCGGCTGAAGGGGTTTATTCATCCCAGCGAACTTAGCAGTCAACACTTATCACTTTGACAATAATAGTGCTCTGTAAAAGAGAAAACACATTCAGTGCAACTACAGCCGCTAAAATAAAGTCATCCTCAACATAACCCCAGCTGTAAGTAATTATAAGTTACAATGACTACAAATTAGAGTATATATGCATAGTTCACCCAGTCCTTACACTTCTAAAATAGTTCCTTTCAATGTTTCTAAGCTTATTAACACTACTGGAAAAAATGAAAATCTGCCTTTTGAATTCACACCTGGTAAATGTGAGCACTGGAGGCAACATCTGCATAAGGTCTGAGCTGTCTGAAAAAGTCTCATTAAGTTTATATGAACACAATACAATTAAAATAGGTGAGAAAATTGTGTTCTAATTTTAAGGCTTGTGCAATGTATTCCCGTTAGATTTAGAAGTATGTTTTAATATATATTGTTGGCATTTTATTTATGATTTCATCTTTTTTAAAAGGTGCTGCCAGTGGACTACACAATCCATGTGGTCTGCAGTGAACTTGTTTTGATAAATAGCAAACAACAATATGTAATTTTAATTTCATAAATAGAAGAGATGTGAAGATATTTTGTCTCTGCTGCTATACGTCTGTACAGATGCAGTTCTACAAGCGATTCTTCTACTGTGCTGTGTGTTGTACTGACCCTCAGAGTCTTGTAGTATATGGCCCTGTTGATTTCCAGAGGGAACAGATTCTGCTCTTCACTGGAGCGTGCCCAGTTCACGTAGCGCAGCCAGTTTCCCTTCAGAGGGTCGGTGGCATCTACACACATCCAGCCACGACTCGGAAAGTACACCTACAAATACAAGGTACAGGGGTGCTATTACTACAAAGTGGAAATAGTTTCAAAGCTATGATGTAAAAGTGAAACATTACAGAACATATATTTCAATTATAGATGTGTAAGGTTGGGAGGGATAGTATGGCTTGTTTTAGGTTCAGTGAACACATGTTTAAGGAAAAAGCAGCGCGGTCGTACCTCCCACATGTAAACATTACTGGTCACCTGGGATCTTTTCTTCTTCTCTCCCACAAAAGGACCAAACCTTCTGCCTTTTGGGATGAGCTGAGTGGTCCAGACCCCTGAGTATAGCAAAATAATAACCAAAATGATAAAACTGATATACTTAAGACATATGACATAACATTAGTATTAAGTAATGCCTCTTTTGTTTAGGAATTTTGGATCATTGGACAGGCTCTCTTATGAAGAACAGCCAGGTAATTACAATGCAAGTAAACATACACTGAATCCACCTACACTTTTGTCGTTTACCTTCAAAGTAGTGATACTCAGTCACACTTTCAATTTCAATTTATTATCAACACACCATAATTGTAGTTTCTTTAGAATCACCATATAGTCTTAGACACGTTTAGACATAGATCAAAAATATAAACCATAAATATAAATAAACCTACTAAAAGTAATAAATGGATACTTCAAATGAGCATAATTCTGACACTATTTTTTGTATTGATTTACATTCTGGGTATCGATTTTTTTGAATAGCCTACTACAAGGTTGATCAAGGGTTAAAAAATATTGCCCTTGGGGAACAAATGAAGTCCATACCCATTTTATTTTAGTATATTCTGGGGATTTCCTTATTTAGCACTGCCTGTTGGGGATTATAGGCCTGCCCTTGTTTTGATGAGATGAACCCATTAATTAGGCACAGCTATTTACTTCATAGACTGTTTGATTAACAGCATGAAGCAGTGCACGTTAATTTACTCACCGATGCGGTTTTGATTGACAGCCGAATGTCCCAAACTCAGATAGTCTGGTAACCCCGCCCACATATGAGCTGGGACTTCATCTAAGGTCTCCACTGTGCCTCCACTCACATCCATTCACAAAAAGCAACTACAAAGAGAGACAGAAGATACACAAGACATGTAACTATTGCCATTCTAAATCATAGTAACTTGGGATCTTAATATTATACTTGAATTTAATAATTATGTTTACATTTTACTAACTATACTTTACTATCTGGTTTTGGCTTAGGTTTTCACAACAAATTCTCTTCATGATAAAACCCACATTTATTATTGTATTTTAACTGGTCACTATGCTTCAATTGCCCTTCGGGGATCAATTAAAATGATCCACATGATCGACAAGGGACCTAATTATCTTAAAATAATATTTATATCATATTTCTTGTATTATGCACCAAATACTGAGCGCTCATTTCCATTTGAAAACCTGCCAAGAAAATGTTGTACTTTGAAACATGCAGCATCAAGTCTGAATAGAGGAACAGGGAAGTGCGATAATTAAATTCCAGTGTTTCACCTGGTTTGGCAAAGGGCTTTGGTCACACGATCACATGCTCATGCACGTTGGTGGAGAAACATACAGCCCTATATATTACATAGATTCATTAATTAATAGTCAATCATCTTATGGTTGTATTTAAATTCACATGTATACAGTATTGTTAAAATAATTGGCTGTAAAACCTCATAAACATATTTTAGGAAGTTTGAGCATTTTAATGAAATGAGCTTATAGTTTGTGTAATTTCATTTTCTCAACTAAAACTAGTCTGAGCTATTAACAACAATTAACAATGACAAAAAATATCTAGTGGCTTTTAAATAAACAATAAAACATCTTAAGGATTAATCTTTTTAAATGTAAAGAATGTGTCTCTCCTAATTGTCTTCAAATTCAAACTTAACTAGGGCGTTTTTTTCATCAGGACATCAGGAGTGACAGCAAAATGTGTTAAAGTGTACCGAGTTTAGAGCTGTGAGGCAGGAGAGGCAATAAACACGACCACTGAGAGAAGATGCCGTGAGATGCAGACAGATGATGCAGAATGTAATTTGAGATGGGTGTTTCTTGACTGATGGATCAGGTCTGTGGGTAAAAGTTGCCTGTGGGAAGGTGAAGAAATTTTAATCAATGCATAAGATAAGAGAAGATGATTGGATTAATTATGGTTTTATACATTATGCAATACATAGGCCTATCTGTCTTAAAACAGAAGCGTTTATGTTATGTCTTATTAGGTCTATGCCTCATCCAACAGATGCTCTGCTCCTCACTTCCTTTTGTCCCAATGTGCAAAAGACCTGATTGTTGAAGCACAATAACCAGCTGGTCAATGTCTAGTGCGCCAGCCTCAGTCCACACTCAAGAGTCCATCTTCCTAGACAGTATTTTAACAGCAACATTGGAAGTTATTTGACAATCCAAACCAATATTTAGTCTCTGACTCTGGAAGCCCCTATTGTTTGGGATTTGCGCATCATTTTTAGCCTATAGCTACTGAGCCAACTAGGCTATATTTCCCCAAGTTAATTAAAACACATAAACTCCATATTGACTAACTTTTGTATCATGTCGTTTTCCTGACAGTTCGCCTTTAGTAAAGTTGTGACCAGGGATCAATTGGCCACATCCCTCTTTGATGAAGTTCACACAACAAACAGAGGCACTGGAGTGGCCGTGCGCACAAAAGTCACGCGGGGTTTGAAATCCGACGAAAGAACAAAACAAATAGTCTTTTCTTACACCATAACGCCGAATGGGTAGTTTATTGTTACCCTCACAGAAAGAGACTATCCCTGCCCTGTTTCCTTCTCCTCCTCTTCCTCGATGCTGCTGCTGCTGTCGTCCTGGAGTAAGGTGCTTGCAAGCTTTTTTATCACTCCAATGTTCCCGGTCGTTTCGCGAGAGAAGACTTTCGGGTACTTATACGCGCACTTACCTGTTAATTTGACCGCGGGGCTGGGGTAATATTTGGCACTCTACCTGCCTTGAATCCTGAAAATGGCGGATGGAGGCAGCCAGGAGGAGTCGTACTAGGGCTTTCAGTAACTCATCCGGCTCGTATAGTGTGGAGTAGGTGCTGGGGGAGGTAGCGCGTGTCACAGCCCTTCGGTTTAAACTGCAAGGATGGGCCAAAAGTGAGTCTATCTATGAACAGGTTTGAGTGAACAGAAAGACGCGCTTGGATGCCGGTCAGTCCCTTCTCTCGCGCACACCGGACCAATACTACACTGCAGCCAATACGAATCCAGGCCAATTAAGTCCCTCACTCAGCCTCATGTGAGAGATCCGAGCAGGACGGGCCTGTGGGCTGCTGCCATCTGCGCATCCTTTTCCGTCACTACTGCAACTGCTTGAAACTAATTGGAGAACACAAGTTGGCATTGTATAGTTTATGACGCAATATTGACTTTGCAATATTTAGATACACTGCATAATGAGGACATCAAGTTATGCTGTAAGCCTCTTGGCCAATGTAGGTGTGAGCAAAATTGACCAAAATGAGTATCTCTCTATAGCCTATAGTATCCTGAAGACGATAATCAGAAGATATTCTGGCAGTCTAACAAATATGTGCTAAAATGTGTCTTTGAATTGATTATTGATTGGTTTCAGACAAAAATGAAAATAAAAAAACAAACAAAAAAAACCCTCACAAATGTAGGACTTACAACTCAAGTTTGTTCAATTTTTAAACAGTTTTTTCCATCAATTTTAAATGCTTTTTTAGTATAAATTATATATATGTCATTCAAATTTTGCATATCTTTAAAACATTTAGCACAACATTATTGATAATTTTAGCCTAATTTTTATATTGTCACATTCTCGCTTTATTTCTATATGATGTAAACATAAAAGCTAATAGTATTTTCTTTGACAGGACTAGAATTTTTTCAGTGCAGCAAAAAGACTCCTTAATAGTTTAAATATTCTGCACTATCTACAGAGCACAGTAATTGAACCTGTAATGAAGGGACCTGTGATGACATTTAGCCAATTTTCTGCCTCACATTTGTTTGTGTTGTGTCAAGGAGCATACGGTCCACAAGAGGCTGCTGTGTCACCGCAAATGGAAGATGAGGCTTTAGGCTGATGCTGGTAATAAATAAACAAACAAACCGTGTCTTGCATTTTACTATCTACATAAATAGATTTTATGCAGAACATCTCAATGTCATGCTAAACTGTAACTTTTGTATGCATCTCTTGACAAAAGCTGTTTTATTCAAGTCTTTCTAAAATGCAAAGAAACCATTTGTTCTCTTTTCATAATACGTTAGAATTTCAAGGGTGGTGTACACAGGATATTTTTGAATAGTGATTTTGTAACCTCAGTTATTTTTTCCAGATTTTGGCCAAATGAGCTCCAGTTTCATCCTTAGAATACTCCTGCTGATGACCGCACACTGTTACATCATTAATGAGCATCAATATCAGGTAAAGTACATCAGTAGTATTGTAAAAGACTTTATCTCAATAAACCGCAACTCTTCTATGCAAACAACATCAGAAAAACAGTATTGCCTATTCACATTTGCGGGACATAACTACAGTTTATAGTGTAGATTTAGATTACATATAAGGTACCACACCCCCTTAAATATACTGGAACATAGTCTCAACATGTGCAATAAAAGCATGTGGCATTCACTCTGCAGTGTCTTGTAGCCGTGTCTGATCGAGTTGAAGACATATAGAACAGCCTGTACCGTATACAGTTTACTAAAAATATGAGTGGAGCGGAGAAGCATGTCCCACTGTGATTGATAGGGGAGCTTTCTCTCCTTCGGAAGGAAAATGATATGACCAATGACTCATTAACAACCATAGGCATCTTTGGTCAACCTGCATAGTAGAAATTTTACTGCTGCCTATAAGGTTACTTTTAACTTAAAGGGCCCATGTTGCACTATTTTCTCAGCTGTTATAATGTTGTTTCCTCATCATAAACAGACCTGGAGTTGTGTTTTGTTTCATTCACACATGTTTAAGACACAACCCCTGCATATTTAGGATGATTTAGAGGAGGATTTAGTTCTTCTCTCAGACAGAAAATACTCTGTTCAACCTTGTGATGTCATGTGGTAATACAGGAAGTGCTCCGCTGTACTTTTAAACTCCATACACCTTCACTAGAATCATTTGGATAATTTCAGACTTGGAGTTGTCAATCTCTACTGAACAGAAGGTAAGTAGCTGTTAACTTGAAAGCTACCGTTTCATGACATCACAAGGTGGAACAGAGCATTTTGAGCTCTTGGAGATGTAGACAGATGTAATAATAAATAGTTATTTTAACATGTGTTAATAAAACAAAACACAACTCCATGTATGTTTTTGAGGAGGTAACAACATTCTAACATTCTTAAAGCCCACAAGAGTCAATTTTGTGTAATATAGGATCTTTAAAGGCTATTTAATAAAATCTAAAACTAGATATTATTATTATACATTTCAGCAATACAATCGGCTCATCAACAGCTTTGCAGAGGAGCAGATTTTTAGTAGTTCAATATAAAAGTATCTCATGCACAAAATGTTTTACATCAGTGACTATGATGACAGACATAAAAAAGAAAACAAATGGTGTGACATTAAAAGCCAATTATTTTTTCCCCTTTGGGTATACTAAATCTACAAACATATTACACACAGTAAGTAATCATCCCACCACCCCAATTTTAAAGAATCATTCAGGTATTTTTTAAAAAGACTACTATTTACATTTGTGGCATATATAACACCACAACTTACTGTCAACCTTTCTATTTTTAGTTTAGAGTGTGTGCATTCACAGCCTCCACTTTACAGTCTCCAAATCCACAGAGAACAACTGAAATAGATTTTTGGCAGTTCGAACTATAGTAAAAATCTGTGAACAAGAGGCCCATTATGCCAACAGTTGTAAACAAACTGTTGCCTATTTACACATATTGATTTACAACCTACAACAAAGCAATAATAACCCTTTTAACAATGGTTTTCAAGCCAAACTCATAAACATCCAAAAGTTGTAACACTAAATAATTTTAGGTCCCAAAACAACGTGGCATAATAAATTACCATAAAAACTCTTAGAGCTTGCATTATTTACAGCAGAGAAAGTCCTCCTTCCTAAAACAAAAACACAATCCATTAATCAAAACAGTAAAATTTTATCTTATAAAAAAGAAGAATTACTTACTCTGTTTCACCGCAGTTTTTTGGACACAGTTATCCCAACAAATCCAATGGCCATAAAACAAACCAAAGTGAAGAATGCAGCTCCCAGCACAGCCCCTCTGTTGATCATAACTGGGAAAGAAACCACAATTGTAAAATGACTCAAATATTGCATCCAGCGCTTATATTACTACTAATGGTCCAATGTGGAGTTTCTCAGCCTCTACCAATACCCGATAACCAATATTTGCTGTTACCAATATCATTTTAAAACTCTATAGCAAGCCCCACTAATGATTTATTCACTTTTGTAAAAATTTTAACAAACTGGGATATAAAGTAATATGTTGCATGATCGTCTACAACATAAAATGCATCCATTTTAGGATTATTGCTCTTCTATGTCCATTTTAGCTCACTAGTCTGCACTGTAGATTAAAACTGGGAATAACACAAGGGCACAGAGAGACTGGGGCAGTGCAGAACAAAATACTGGTGCCAAATATTGACAACATTTTCAATCAGACTGATATAGATTTTGACCCTCCCTGTGATACTATTTTAGAGCCAATCTAGAGCCGATCTGTATCCATTTGTTTGTGATCTTACCTATCGGTTCCTCTTGAACAATTGCCTCTCCAGGAGCTAGTGATTCAATGCCAACCACATTAAAAATAAGGACCTCTTCTAGACTGGGTTGTTTGGATTCTTCTGGAGCGGATTTGTCTTGGCTTTTGTCATCTCCGTGAACTTCTTCGGGAATAAAAACTACTGGATCACTCGCAGCTATAGTAGGTTCAGCTGCTTCTTCTTCAGCAGCAACTACCACTTCAGGTTCTTGTGGTTCTACCGGTGTGTCCTCTTCAGTAACCTCTACAGGAGTGGCGATTTCTGTTTCTTCTTCACCTTCTGCGACTTCTTCTGTACCATCTACAACAGCAATCACAACCTCTTGATCTTCACTGGTTGTTTCTTCCTCTGTACTTTCAACTACTGCAACTATAGCTTCCTCTGTTTCCACAGGGTCCGGTTCCTCCTCAGTGACTTCAACAATAGCGACAATATCTGTTTGGTCTTCTGATTCTGGCTGCTCCTCGGTATCTTCCACAACAGGTACTACTACTACTGGTTCTTCTTGGTCTTCTGTAGTTAGTTCTTCCTCTGTACCATCTACAATGGCAATAACATGTTCTTCTGGGTCTACTTCTTTATCAGTATCTTGATCCATGATAACAATGGGTGCTCCATCATCTTCTTTGGGTTGAGCCTCCGTGTCCTCCACAATGTCAACTACTACAGCTCCTTCTTGGTCCCCAGTGGTAGTTTCTTCATCCTCACCTTCTACAATGGAAATAATAGCTTCATTTGTATCTTCAGAAGTAGGTTCCTCCTCAGTGCCATCAACAGCAGCAATCACAACTAGGTCCTCTACTGTATCTTCCACTGATTCTCCATCTTGAGTGGTTGTGTCACCATCCTCACCTTCTACAATGACAATAATGGCTTCACTTGTATCTTCAGAAGTAGGTTCCTCCTCTGTACTGTCAACAGCAACAACCACAACTGGTTCCTCTTCTGTATCTTCCACCAATTCTCCATCTTGAGTGGTTGTGTCACCATCCTCACCTTCTACAATGACAATAATGGCTTCACTTGTATCTTCAGAAGTAGTTTCCTCCTCAGTGCTATCAACAGCAGCAACCACAACTGGCTCCTCTTCTGTGCCTTCCACTGCTTCTCCATCTTGAGTGGTTGTGTCATCATCCACACCATCTACAATGGCAATAATAGCTTCATTTGTATCTTCAGAAGTAGGTTCCTCCTCTGTGCTAGAAACCTCAGCCTCCACTGCGACTAGAACTACTGGTTCCTCTTCTGGTGCTCCATCTTGGTCTGCATCGGATGTGTCTTCTTCAGTACTTTCTGCAATAGCTACTACTAATGGATCATCTTCTTCCGTAGTGGTCTCGTCTTCACTAGCTTCAATAATAGCAATAATAGGGATTTCTTCAGATTCCTCCTGAGTTGGTTCCTCCTCAGTACCTCCATCAACAGCTACTACCACTGCTCCAGCCTGGTCTTCACTTGTATCTTCAACTTCTGTACTTTCTAAAATAGCAATAACCCCTTCTGTATCTTCTGAAGCGGGTTCCTCGTCTGCATCACTCACAACAGCAATAACAACTGGTTGATCTTCATCAGTTGTCTCCTCTTTGGCATCTTCAGCCATAGCAACTACAGCTGTATCTTCTTCAGGTTCTGGTTGCTTGTCTGTGTCTTCCACAACAGCGACCACTACTGCTCCCTCCTGATCTTCAGAGGTAGTATCTTCACTGCCATCCTCTACAATTACAATATCAGTTCCTTCAGTTTCGTCAGATGTTGTTTCCTTGTCCGTATCATCTACAGCCGTGATTAATGGTTCAACTGGATCTTCATTGAAAGATTCATCTTCTGTATCCTCAACTACAGCAACAATTGGTGTTTCTTGTGATTCTTCTGAAGGTGTTTCCTCAACTATAATAGGAACAATATCTCCTTCTACTTCTTCCAGAGCAGGTTCTTCTTCTAATCCCTCCAAAACAGCAACTACCACTGGTTCATTTTGGTCTTCAGTGACTGCATCTTCATCGTCCCCTTCCAATGTAGCAGCAACAGCTGTTTCCATGGCATCTTCTTGAGTTTCCTCCTCCTCCTCTCCAACAACAACCACTGGCACATCAGCCTCCACAGGAACAGTTTCTTCTACTTCTGTGATTTCTTCAACAACGGCAACAATATCTTCATCTGCATGACCTTGTTCCTCTTCAGCCTCCACAACAGCAATCACGTCTGGTTCTTCTGAATTTTCTGGGGCTTTGTTATCAACTGGGTCATCAACAGCAACTACACCTTCTACTGAATCCTCTGTTCCTTCATCATTGTCAGTTGTACCATCTGGAGACGTTTGCTCTTCAGTTACAATGACTTGTTCTTGGTCTGAAGTAGGTTCCTCATTGGTAGATTCTTCAAGAGCAACTATTGGTTCTGGTTCAGGAACATCTTCCTCAATTGTTTGGTCAACCACATCTGGATTCTCTGGCTCGTCTGGACCAGTATCCTCTTCACTGATCTCTTCTGTGTTATTTGGAGGTTCTTCATCATCTGGAGATCCATTCTCTGGAGTAGCGTCTTCTACTGCTGCCTCTTCTTCTTTGATGGAAGTAGCCACTGGATCTAGGTTGTCGGCATCATCTTGGAAAATGTCGTCACCCACTCTCAGGTGTTGATCTGCAACAGATTTTTCACAGTTAGAGTTGGTCCTTACTATAAGATGAACATTTCTTATTGGAATAGTTTAGTTATGGTTCATTCTTAAAGCTTAAGCAGAAGTTATTTAAGTGTGCCCGACTTTGATTGTCATTGCACTGTAATGTTGAACAAAAGATAAAACAAAACCCAGAAACATTTAAAGATGTGGTAAATAATAAAACACATTTTCTTGATTTTTTTTTTAAATATACAAAACATCTCAAGCCAAAGTTAAATCTGTCAGCTGGACAAAAAGTTGTAGGAGTGAAGATGTTTCGCTGCTCATCCAAGCCTTTTGTTCAGTTGTGGTCAGATCACTGGTGGACACTGCCTTCTATCTGTCTGAATGGAGGAGCCAACTACACTTAAACTGTAAACAGCTATTGTTCACAGTTTCAGCCTGAACGAGCCTCCATTCAACCTTAATGACCAGAACTGAAGAAGCGGTTTGGATGAGCAGCGAACCATCTTCACTCCTACAACTTTTTGTCCAGTTGACAGATTTAACTTTGGCTTTTACTATGGATCAGACCTGGACGACTGAGGGATTACACAGAAAACATCGTAACATAATTACATATAAACATATTAATGAAGAGTTTTGGTGCAAGACTAAATCAAATATTTTTTATGTTGAAATAAAATTAAAGCCTGTAAAGATCACATGACTGTTGATGACTCATTACGTAACATTAGTGATCTGTGGCAGTTCAAATGTCTCTCATGGTAAGTGTGTAATATGAACATATAGTTTGTGAACAACATGTGCTGTATGAAGCAGATATTTAAATTTAGCTCACGTGAATCAGGCATGTGTTTTTTCGGCACCACACTGTCACATAATACATACATGGATCTATATAAGAGTTTGTATTTAACATATTTATATTATATTGAATTGAATATCATACTATATATTATATTTATATTTCATATTTGTCTGTATTTAATTGTATACAGTCCTGGGGTTTCCAACCTTCTTATCCTGAACACTTGAACATTTACAAATTTTTCAGCCTATAAATAATAGTTTGCTGCATAAATGAAGGTACATATTTATCAGATTGGACATACAATGGTTGGTTTGTCAAAAGAAAAATCAGAGGAAGTTACTAAAGTTACTGAAGGCTGCAGAAGACTAACCACTTGTAACTGTAAAAGTCTGTGTTAAATATTCAATCCTGTTAGCGACATGCAAACTTATTTTTTTTAAAGTACACTGTGTTACTTTTCTGGTGGGGAAGTCTGCCACCTGCATGACTCCATGGAGAGTTTATTGCTTTACTTGGAATGTTCTACAGTATGCCATTACTGTTATGTGTGTTCTACCGCTGCCTCTTCTTTGACAGAAGTATTCAAGTACAAGTGTTTAAATTGTTCAAAAACACCCTGAAAAATTTGCATTCGTACTGTGAGCAGGCTTGCCTCTCCACAGATCTGACCTGTAACTCGACCTTGAGGCATCACCTGCTTGTCTTCATGAAGATAGATGAGTTCAACTCTATACTGTGGAACTTCCCAGGCAACGCAGCAACATCTCCATGGAGACAAGCAGCAGCCCCTCCACCAAATAAGTTACATAGTGCACCTTTAACTTATAACAAGCGCAAAAAGAATAACAAGACTCCATTGTAAACCTACGCTACTACTGAACAACAACAGAAAAGTGTATCTTACTAATTGGGGCAGCTGTGAAGAGCTGGACATTCAGGAGAAGAGTCAGTAGCAGCAAAGAAAACATGATGTTCTTCCTTCTCTTTCACTCCGAGCGCTGCAGGTCACGTCTCCACCTCACTCTCTGCTCGGTCTGTGCATGTAGTCTGCCATGTGACGGGGACCACATGCTATTTAAGTGTCCCACCCTGTGGATGTTCCGGTAGTGTGCGTAAGAGGCCCACCTACACACAGAGCACAAGATGACACAGCAGTCCACCTCTACCCCCTAAAACATGTCACTCATATTCACAGTTTTATACATTTATGGTCATTAAATATTGAATTTTGATAAGGGCTGAGTGACATCTGCAAACATGTGCTATTTTGGTGGCGTTGTCATTGTTTAAAGGTGAGCTATGTAACTTTTCTCGTGGCTGGTTGTCTTAATGGAGATGTTAGTGGTTTACCTGCGATGTTCCATGGCATCAACTTGTATATCTCCATGGAAACGTGACACCAGGACAAGTTACAAGTCAGTTCTGTGGAGAGGTGACTCTGCTCACAGTAAGAGTGCGTGTTTTCAAGGTATTTTTGAGCAAATAAACATCTGCAATTGAACAAAAGTGAGACTGAGCAGTTGGCGTACACTTAACCA
Source organism: Periophthalmodon schlosseri (assembly GCA_000787095.1). Taxonomy (NCBI): domain Eukaryota; kingdom Metazoa; phylum Chordata; class Actinopteri; order Gobiiformes; family Gobiidae; genus Periophthalmodon; species Periophthalmodon schlosseri. The sequence continues at coordinate 45,656 of KN472595.1, forward strand.
GAAAAGTTACATAGTGCACGTTTAATGAAGCTCTATAACACAGACGCTGTTCTCCATCCACTCCTTCTATTGATCAGACTGTGTAAGGCTCTGAATGAGTGACGTGAGTGGATTTAGCAAATTACTGTGAAGTGTGAACTTTCTGAAGAAGCAGATGGATTTATTTACCTCTCTAAGGTGATATAACGATAATCAATGTGCATGAATCGTGATCAAATTGAAATATTGCCCACCTTTTTTTTCTAACTCCATTATATGGGGTCAAGACAGTCAAAATGTGCACCTGTCTTATGGCCTTGTGTGGCTGTTTTTTAAAATGGTGTTTATATTTATTTTCCTTTAGGATCTTTGCCTGTTCCCTATGCTGTCCAAGGGTGCACTGAGTGAACTATATACAGTATAACCAATGGCAGTCTATTTTTAAAAGGGGAGGCTTGACAGGGACATTACTCATATTTTAGCAGCTCAGCAACTCATGTCTCATTTGTTTATCTGAAGCCATTAGAGGATCAGAGGGACTCGGGTGTAGATTTATGTAATCCTTGGAGTCTATGGGAGGCGATGTCCAGTATTCTATTTGTACTTTAAAAGTTCATCAGAAAAATACCCTTTGTTTCAATGGATTTGTTTCTGGAAACCATTCCTTGTCATCAACTTTTAAGAAAAATTCATTAAGAAAATGCGCTTAAGAAAACACATCAAGTTAAAGCTACATATACACTGTGTAAATGATATCAGCATTATTAGATGTTGAGCAGTTGGTTTTATGTAGCCGATTTGATTAGACTCCAAAGACAATGGATGCTCCCTGTAGTAACATAAAAACTATAATGGTCAAGGTTGGACCCCTGACCCCAAGGCAGCCCATTAGCCCTATGAGTCAGGTCAGTTCAAACAAAAAAAGTGGGATGCGTGATTTTCATTTTCTTACTGAAATAGATTAGCGATGAAGCTTAAAAGGTGACCAAATGTTAACACAATCGGCATAAGTACAATTATATTATATCAGAGCAAATACATTTGTCGTTACCATTTTTACAAAAGGAAAAGTTAATTTGCAAACCTTATTACAACTTTACTTCCATGTGTGGGCCTTACCATGCATTTTGAAAAGTTGATTGACAAATAATGGATATCGCCATCAGCTGTAAAAAAAAATAAATCCATATTGGACCATCCCTAAAAATAAACTTTACGACGGTGAAGATCATGCAGCCATATGCTTTTCAAATGAAGGTGAGACATGAGATTTGTCCACAGTGAAGTTACCATATTTTATTTCTTTAAGTGCCATTCATGCATATTGGGGGAAGGGGGTGGGGCGGGCGGTGGTATCAACAAGTCTAATAACACTTGAGTTATTTTACAGCACTAAACAAATACAAAGAGTAGTTAGCTGTGTCACCTCATTGGACGACCAAAGTAATAAACCGTGCAAAGAACAAAAAAGGGACAAAAGAAGGAAAAAAATACAAGAAATGACAAGAGACAAAATCAAAAAATAAAAACACAAACCAAATATATATTAGCAACACTGAAACACTGAATGTTGAACCATAGTACAGGTAAAAGGTAGTGTCACACAAAAGCATTTTCATCACATATATACAATATAGATATATACAAACTGTCACCCTCTGATTGGACAATAACAAAATACTCTATTCTTTTTCCCTCCTTTTCTGCGATGAAGAGGCCACACCCCTTCAGGCCATAGACCCCACCCCCAAGAGGACAAAATGGGATGATTGAAAAGACATTTATGTACAAGCACAACAACACACCAGCACTGAATACCACAGGCCTCCATCAGCAGTACTTGTTGGCAGTTCTCTCCCATATTGTAACAAGGCTTTTTCAAACATTTTTTATCTGTATTAATCTGTACCCAATATCGGTAATCTCTCTGGCAGGTTTGTGTTCGTTGAAATCTTCAAACAGGAAGTCACATAAGCAGACATACACACACACACACACACACATAAAGACACGCACAACATTGCGATTGTAATCCAGTCAATGTCTAAACCGTTTCCCTTTTAACTCAGCGTTTTACTCACCTCTACAAGTTTAGTCAAAACTGCTCAAGTTTACAAGTGGTTTATGGTTATAGAACAGAATCTTTACCGGGAATAACTGAAACAAAGTCAGCCTTTTATATAAGACACACAGGGATGGGCAATAGTTTAACTGTAAGGTTTTGCAGTTTGCACATATTAAAATGAAAACTCAGTATTTTTGCTTTGAAAGTATTTAAGGTATTAGCCAGATTATATTACAGATTATATTCACCGTGTCTCCTAGATGTACATATGAGATATATTGCAATTGTTTGGCTCACACTCACCTAAAGTCTAACTCTTGACAAAAGGCGCAATTCTATTTTTATGATAATTTATAAGTTACTAAACCCTGTTACTCAAACACTAAGGCTCTAAACACAAGAGGAGTCGCTGGCATCCCTGGCAGCGGAAACCAAACGTCATGAAGATCCGCAGCTTTTGTGATCTTTGCCCAATGACACTTTTGACACACAAAAAACAACATGAAACATCACAAAACAGAAAGATTGTTTGGTTAGACGTGGCAGTATCACTAATTGTCTTCACGTAAACTGTGAAATCAAAGCTAAAAACAAGGCACCCCTCAAACAGCTGACTTGAAAGTGCCTTCTTAAAAATAATTAAAACACATTAAATAATAATAACATGTATGATTGTCATCCAGATATACGAATTGTGTTAACGGCTAGCTAAAACAGTACTCTCTACAGCAGACAGTGCCTCACAATCACCACTAGAGGGAGCCACTGTAGCTGTGAATGACTACTGCATATGGACAATACACGAGGAGTCCTTCCAATCTGCTCAGACCTAAACAAAAAGGTTCAATGTGCAAAAGGCTTTTAAAACATAGTGTCTCATATTGTCAGAGTCCCGGTACTGTCCTCTCACAAACGCACATCTCAAAACTCCATTTAATCAGCGTGTGCATCTGCTTTTGTGCTTGTCGATAGCATACGGATGATTACAGCAATCAATCTTAGCCCTAAGATTACAAAACAACACACACACAGACGGTATGTTCACGCAGCACACACACTTCTAGATAATGAGTCACTGGTCTTTGTGATAAGAACCAAAATTACCCATGTATGTATAGAGCGAGCAGGTGGCAAAAATCTGTAGATAATAAACAGCTCCGTGCCTTTAACTGTAAATTATATAGTACGATCAGAGGTGGGTAATACTCAGTTACCTTTAAAGTACTTTTACGTGAGTAACTAATATATTTGCACTTCTCAGAGTAGTTTTCAGACATCACTCTTACTCCTTTAAGAGTATTGTTGTGGTCTGTCCTTTGAGATTTTGTGCAGTGTTTAAGAATATCAGGACATAACATGCAGTTTGAAGGACAAAACATTATACAGTTATTCCTAGTTAAGTAGTAGTTCTCTCAAATACTTTTTAAACTCTTGAGTATTTTCTTTGTCCACTACTTTGTACTTCTGCTTGTGTAATATTATTTTGAAGTAATGGTACTCTTACTTGAGTAAAATAATGAGCTACTCAGCTCTACCCACCTCTGACAGCAGCAGTCACTGGTTATTTGTATAAGGAGCTCTACCTCTAGTAGCATTTTGTTTTATTTTACACCTGCTGTTCCACTGAGAAGCATTGAGCACTGTATACCCAAAATAGGACAGTTTGAGACTTTCAAACAAAAGAGAAAATGTCTGGATAAAATTATAGTAAAGATTCAATATGTAACATTTCTGGAGGTGAGTTCCCCACCTGGTTATCTCTATGGAGATGTCATTGCCTTGCCTGGTGTGTTCTACAGCATGGATTTAGACTCGCCCATCTCTATGGAGACAAGCTGGTGATGACACCAGGCCAAGTTACAGGTCAGATCAGTGGAGAGGCGACCTCTCTCACAACAAGGATGCATGTTTTCTAAGGCAAAGCAATACTATCTCAGAGAAACAGTTAATGAACCCTCCACCAGAAAAGTTACACAGTGAACCTTCAAGTGACCATTCAAAAAAATGAGGGAGGTCTACAGAAGGCCCAAGTGCACAGTATGAGATGAGCCACCCCAGTACCTAATCAAGTGGCCAGTATGTGCAAGTTCCCACTGTGCACACAAGGCATATATACTGGGCAATGCTGTTCAAATTGCTGTAGGCACATTTAAAATGACTTGAAACTATATAAACTGGATAAATTAACTGGACTACAAAGTAAAATAAAAAAGATTGCTTGGTAATAAAACCATTCAAAAGAAGACACTATTCTCACACACACTCACCATTCAGAGTCGTGCCCAAGCTAATTGTGCTATTCCTTTACTTTTTTTAAACATCGAGACTAAATTGTAAACCTTTAAAATACGCCAAATCCACTTTTTTCCCCCAAAAGTGACCAACAAGCACCATCACATTACTCACAGAGACGGCCTGTGTTTCCTAAAATTAAAAAAGAACATAAAAATAAAACATCTTTTTAAAAAACAGAGGCAGCGGAGGCCAATGTCAACACGAGAAGTTACAAGCTGAACACGTTTTCGCTCAAATCACAGACAGTTACGGAGCAGTGAGAGAGGGAGGAGAGCTGAGATATGTGGAGGGCTGCTGGCTAGTGACAGGACAGGGCCGGCCGAGGAGCGGGTGGTTGTGGTCTTAACATGTCCCGGGACGAGTACAAGCGATCAATACATGTCCGACTAGTATGATTGTCTTCAAAAGTAACATCTCCTAGGTATGTGTTTGAAAAAAGTCACAGTCTTGAGTCTACATGTCTCCAAAGCGTAGTCCAATCATCGTCCTGCGTCACATTCCCTCTTCCTTTGAGAGCTGAGCGCAGCTTTGGGATCCTCCTCGCGTCGCTCGTTTATGCGTTTGTTTTGGCCATCGTTAGGCCCTGTGTTAGACAATGGAGTCCCAGTCGAAGTCGTCCTGGATGTCGTCGGCTGGCATGCGGTGGATCTGGAAGTTTCTGCTCGGGATCATGTGCTGCTGGTTCATCGGCGCGTGGTGTCCTGGGAAACACAAAAGAGAAAATATGAAATCTAAATCTG